>JADRCH010000027.1:18925234-19040710 GCA_019843965.1 Rhynchomys soricoides
AAAAGTTTTCTTAAATAAGTCTAAATAGCCATAGGTTGTTTAAAAATTAATGCCAACTAAAAGTATTTTCCTATTTTCTAATGTAGGCAACAGGATCTAAGTTAGAGAGATGTGCATTAGGGCAATTGAAGTTGATTCAGATGTGCTCAGAAGAGAAACATGGAACAGGCCTGGAACCAGTTTTAGTTTTGTTTAAGTTGTTCTTTAAGCTCATTGCCTGCTGTGGAGCTCAGTGGCAACTATCAGATGTTACTCTGAGACGAGGCCTGTCTCTTCAGATTCCTTCCATAGTACACTAGACTGTTTAATGGGCAAGACTATGAGATGTGACTTGGACGGATAGAGGCCTAGGCAGAGGCTTAATCAGCTTCTGTGGGAAGGACCTGGACAGGATCATAGCAAGGAAGAGTTGAGTAGTGACAGCCTAAGAATAACTGAAAGATAAACTGCATTCATCTTGTCACAATTAGAGGAAGGACCTGGCTCGTTGCTTAAGGAGATGATGGTGTATCAGAGGGTGTTAAGGACATACAAGTGGGGCAGGAATAATGGTTTGATTTGGACTCTGCTTTAATTGTACCATAATGGAATCAGGCCATTTACGCCATCAGCTATAAGGGTTACCTCATATGCTTCTAATACAAAGTAATGCTTGCACCATGTTCTTTACATAATGAGAGCATTCCAAAAGTATAGCTGAGGGAATATCCAGTGCTGTCTTATGAAAATTGATAGAGCTAGCTTTGAATTTCTGATATTATAATTCAAAGTTGATTAGTATTTATATGTCCATGTTTTTGTCAGTCTCAATATTCTGGGCTTCCAGATGGAGGACTTGGAGAAGGGACTGAAGGAGCTGAGAGAGTTTGCATCCCTAGGGAGGCAGCAACAATGGTAACTGGCCTGACCCCCCGATATTCCTGGAGACTGATCCACCAACCAAAGAATACACATAGGGGGATCCATGGTGTTGGCCACATATGTGGCAGAGGAAGGCCTTGTTAGCCATCGGGGGAGGAGAGGCCCTTGGGCCTGAGAATGTTAGATTCCCCAGTAGAGGAGAATGCCAAGGAGGGAAGATGAGAGTGGGTAGGTGGGTGGGTGGGAGAATACCCCCATTGTGGTAGGGGGAGGGGGAGGGAATGGGGAGGTTCCAAAGGGGAGATCTGGAAAGGGGGAAATATTTGAAATGTAAATAAAGTAGGAAAAATAAAAAGAAATAAAAAAGAAAAGAAAAGGAAAGAAAAATATTCTGGGCTTCAAGTTATCTTCCCGTCTCAGTCTCCCAAGTAGCAGGAGTCATCGGTACATTCTACTTCACTAAGATCAACATAATTTAGAATTATTTTCAGAAACGTGTTATAAAACTTTAAAATCTACATTCATTATGATTAGAATGTACACGGTCATGATGCTATTATCAATTATGAGTTTTATGTAACGTCAATGTTCTATTGTTGCTGTTTTGAGACAGGGTTTCTGCTGTGTAGCCTTTGTTGTCCTGGAACTTGTTCTGTAGACCAGGCTGGACTCAATTGCTTAGAGACTGTCCTGCCTGTATTTCCCATGTGCTTGGATTAAAGGTATGCACCACCATAGCCTGGCTCAATATTCTTTTTTAAAAAAATCATTTTCACTTTTTCTTGCCTTGTACTATTTAATCCTATAAAATCTATAATTTTTGTTTTCACTAAAAAGTGATGATAGAAAACAAAAAATATGTTAGTGTACTGTATACTAGGGAATTTCAACATAATCTCTTTGTCTTATAGTTAATGGATTCTTTCTGTTTTCTGCCTTGTTTCATTAAATATTTCTCACATTATATTCATATATCCTTCTCTGGTTTTTAATATGGTAGGAGTATACATTAAACATTTAGTGAGGAAATTCAGACCCTTAAGTGGTGAAAATGAATTAATTATGTAATTGACTCAAAAGAGACCTGAAATACTTGTAGAAATCTATAGGAAGGGAACATATGGAAGATGCTAGAAAAAAAGTCACAGTTAGTATCTCAGACTGAAGCGTGAGCAGCTGGCAATGCTGTTTGCACAGAAGGACAGAAGTGATGTGTTTTCTAATTGATGGAAAAATATTTCATGGCCAGCAATTCAAAAGAGGACCTAGTATTGGGGTTTTGTTTGGTTGTCTTTGGCCTTTGGAGGAAGCACCATCTGCCCAGATTAGAACAACTCATTAAAACGATATATGTATAATTAACATGGAATTATGCATTTTATAAGTTATACGGTAGTTCATAGCATGATCACTGTGGCTTTGCAGGCATCCTCCTTGTTATTTTACCTCCGTCTCTCCTTCTACATTTACCTCCATCCCCTCCATACAGAACCTCCAATCCCATTTCCCTGATCAGATTATTTGTATCCTGCTACTACCCTACATCACCAAACAAAATGGAGGGTATAGAGCCCAGTCCCAATGGGATACATTTACAAAACACTCTAGCACCAAAGGCTTAGGGAACATTGCAGAAGTGTGCAAGAAAGACTGTGTGAGCCAGAGCATCAAGGAGTTTGCTGTGAGATTGTGTCTCCTAGTAATATCACAAGCTATGCCCATAACGTTTCTCCAACATGTCTGCTCAATGTGAGATGAACACAGATGGCACAAATGGACACATTAAAGTAGATAAGGAAAAAACCCACGGGGCTTCAACTCTACACATAAACAACCGAGGAATGCTGAGAGTCGGAGATGTGACCTTCTCCAGGGAAGAGCACACCAACTAGTTGATTAATGCCAAATGCTCAGCCCTGAAAACACACATACATTTAACATTATACATACTGTGAACAGGTTGCATTTAGGAATATATGTGCATGCAATAACAGTTAGTGAAAAATGAGGCTGTGCATTTGGGTGAGAATTGGCTGGTTTATATGGAAGGGTCTAGAGGGATGCAAGGGAAACAAGAAATGTTATAATTATAATGTCAAAAATCAAATGAGAAAATTTAAAGACTAAAAATATTCTATGTACTGGAACATTCCAAGAGATTAAAGAGGATGTATAATCCATCATCTCAGCCTGATTAGACATTTTCCAATGTATTGGGAGAGAAAATGAGAGAGGCACTGGTCATAAAGGATGTATTGGTTATTTGGAGTGTTCAGGCTCCTTACACTATTGAACACAAATTTCTTTGAGTTGATTGAGTGTCAGTGCTACTGAAGGAGTGCCAGTGGGAGTAGGATAGAGCTCTTCAGAGTTTGGACCTTTTATTACACTGTAGAATTCAGAAGAGGGAATGGCAAGTGACCTGAAATTCAATGAGAGCATGTTGCAGTCTCAGTGAAAAGATTCAGTTAGTTCACAGGAGAAAGAAAATGGAAAGGAGGTTTCCTGCTGAAATAAACACATAAGACTACAAAAGCATTAGCACACTTTGAAATGCTATAATTAGATATAATACCTTGGAGGTTCATTAAAAATAAAACAACCAAAAAGGAATTTAGAAGCTAAAAGTAAAAACAGTAAGGCACTCTAAATCATTCCCGGAATATGGGTGTAGTGAGCAAACCATGGTAAGTCATGCAATGCTCTCTACACAATTAGGAAGTTGTATGCAGTAAAGAAGGTGACCAAGAAGAACTTTTAGAATCTCAGTGAGCGGTTGAGCCATGGGATATGTCAACCTCTCCTCACCTAGCTTGCAAGCCTTGAGGAGCACAAGGCTAACCTGGGTGATAATTGTCTTTATGCACAGAAATGGTGAAGGAAATGTTAACACAGAATAGGAACTCAGTTTTAAAGAAAATAAGAAAAGTGCTTATTCTGAGTCAATTATGAGTGACCATGGCCTAGGAAAAAAGATCCATTACCCTGAGTGCTTTGCTGCACCCTGAAAATGGGTATGTAGCATTTTGTGAGCAAAGCAAAAATTAAAGGCATGAATGAATACACTCAAATGCATTGTCCACATTAGTTCAGCAGACCACAGCAAAGCCAGATCTGTCTTATCATTACTGTTTGCTACCTCTGTGAAATTCTTGGTTCCAGAGATGATAGATGTTCGTTAGGCTTAACAGTACATTGGAAAGGCTTACCAGACATTTTGGGAAAGTTAGTTCAAATACAAAGATTAAAAATAAAGACTATTTTCCAAAGGCTTAAGAGAGATCAAGGTAATTTTGGCTCCTTCACCATTTTTCTTCTCTCTGTAGTCATAGATTTCTACCCAGACAATGTCAAATAGTCTTTGGGGTCTTTACAAAGATGTAGCTATCCTAGAGAACATTATTTTTCCAGTGGACACACTGATAGTGAACCACTTTACGATAAACTTCTCCATGTCATAAAGTTCTACCTGCCTGGATAATACAGTTCAAATGTGTTTGGCAGTTGTTGACTAGACCATTTATTGCTTAGCAGAAATTCTAGTAGCGATATAACATAACAAAATAATGTGCAAGACAAGTCTTAATGTAATCATCTACAGTGACATAAATGTTAGCTCTGTTAAAAGAAGCACTGAACCATATGTAAGTGAATGATTTGTCTTCAAAGACCACATTCATTACATTGCCTACTTTCTCCTAATGGCTGTCTGTGGTCTGGAGGTTCCCAGAAATCACGTGCTAAAACTTAATCCCAGTTGTGGATGGAATTGTTCAAGAATTGAATAGTGTCTTATAAAAGGGCTGAAAGAGACATGTCTACCCTGTACCCAAACCCTTTTATTTGCCTTTTGCCACACAAGAATGCAGCACTCTTTCTTTCTGAAATGAGAGACACTTTGAAAGCAGAGATAAGTCCTTATTAGATGTCAAGCTTGTTGGTTTCTGATTTGAACTTCTAGCCCCCAAAACTGTAAGAAATAAATTTCTACTAGAGTTATAAAAAGGATACAGTTCATTAAGTGTGGAAGGCATGGTAGCAGGAACATGAGGCAGATTGTCACGTTGCAGCTACCATCAGGAAAACAAATGGACAAGTATATTGGATCATGATATTAAGCCTCAAAACCCCACCCAGCGACCAACCTCCACCAACGGTACAATTTGTAAAGGTTTCATGGCCTCCTAAATAGCACCTCCATCTGAAGACCAAGTGTTCTGACACATGACCTTAGGAAGATAGTCAATAGTCAACTCAGAACCCCTGGTATTGTGTTATAGCCACATATATGGACCAAGACACTAATGGCCATTCTGGCTAGTAGTCATTCTTCAGGGTACTATGCTGAGTCTCTACTTCTCCTCTCTTACACTCTAGACAGTCCTGTGTGACTCTGTACATTCATTACCACAAGGTGACATCTGCCTCTCTATTACATCTTCTTCATGGGCATTAAGCTTATGTACCCAGATACACACTTCATTACTCTTTATAGATATCTTAGAGTCAACTCGCGCTCACCGTGTAAAACCAAAACCCACAATTTAACCCTTCTACCCCCCTTACTAATTTTATTACACCTGCTTTCCTGCTATGTGGAACCTTTGTATAATTTCACATGTCATCTCTATTCCTTACCATATTTGTATATTTCTGATTGTCTTGCCTTTAAATTTAGTAATTTCTAAGGTCTATACATCTTAGAAGCAGCACTCACCCTATTGTAGGAATGTTAAGAACAAATATACTAACTAATATAGTTACAGCTAAGAGCTCAACACTGTGCTGGGCATTTAGTCATTTATATGTAGTCAAAGCTCTGTCCAGGAGATGGCGCTCACAGTGTATGTTTGCTTATAGTTTTTAATACTGAGAAATACTTCACACAAATATGTTTTCTTACACAGATGATTTAGTAGGGATAAACTGTTTCGTGTTTTGTCATTTTTGATAGTCTTCTGAGTTATTAAGAGTTTACCAGATGACTATGTTCTTTTTCAGATGAAGTAGGTGTTAGAAAAGAAATCTGTAGAAGAAACCAAAGTATGGTGGGGGAAAGAAGAAAATTTGTGGTGTGAGATGTGAGGGAGAATTTTAGTTTAAATCTCTTGATAATAACCCCTCTAGAGTTTAATAATATCATCAAATAAAGTGAAGCAAGCTGGGAAGCTGACAGGAAGTATAGGCTTTGGAACACTGCTCAATGAACAGGTATCATGAGTTATCTGCAAAATACCAGATAGTGTAGTATTTATACTTCCTTTGAATGATGGGTGGTACAGGCTAATCATTTTTCCTCAGAATGACAAAACCAAACTAAGCAAACCCAAGTATTTTGTGCTTGCTAAACAAAGCTGTGGAGTGACTAGTTTGGGGTGGGCTGTCAATCCAAGTTTCTCTGTCCATAATCACAGACTGAGTGTCTTACGGTAAGTTAAATAAATATAAAATTATGCTACACATATACAGAATTACAAAGAGTTTCCTACATAATTTAAAGGTTCAATTAATTTTGAAACCCATCAATAAATTTCTAATAAGTCTTTGATCTCAAGGTATTTGAAAGAGATCCATATTATACACAATCATGAATTTATTTGATGTGTTTGTAACATTTTTATTTTCAAGATCATAATAATATAGTTACATCATTTCTCCCTTTTCTTTCTTCTCTCCAACCCTCCCATTACCCCTTCCCACTCTCTTTCAGACTCAGTTAATGCATCCATATTTATATGTGCATATACATATATATTACTAAATATAACCCATTCAGTCCTTATAATGTTACCTGTATGTATGTTTTTATGCATCAACATTTGTTTCTGGAAATTAACAAGAAGTCACTGTGGTCTAAGCTCGCAGATAGAGTAAATAACAGATGAGAATAGTAAGACTTGGAAAGAAAGTACAAAATTAAACATAGCAAGACAGAAACCTATTATAAAAGTGGCATCTTAAGTAGCTTGTAAGCCAACTGTTTCTGAAGACATCTCACACTTTTGTTATATGACGCAGAAATCAAGCAGGAACTGAGCTCAAGCTCCCTCTGTGTTTATTAGGTTTCACCATGCCAGATGGTGCTATGGAGCTCAGTAGCAGAGAAAAATCAGATAGGTCATATCCATTGGACCCTGTGTACTACGATACTGATCAGCCAATCAAGAAAGCTGCCAGTGGGCTAATAGTGTCATAACTGTTTTGGCAATAATCAATCATTTTTGTTTGGATTTAAGACCTGCTCCACAGGAAGGACTTGATGTCTGATGGTGTAACCCTGGTTAAAAACAGATGATTGTGGAGGCCCTGGAGGGAACCTTACCACAGTTGTTTTGCAATATGGTCAGAGTGTCCTTCTTCCCAAAGTGACAAGAAAATAGTAGTAAATAAGAGACAGTTTGCCTACTGTTCAGCATTTGTCTTGTTTGGACAGAATCTACAGTAATTGCAGCAGATTGACTTGATTGACTGATGATCAGTAGTTGTGATGAATATCCTACTATCTGTTACTAAGTATTCTAAATTAAGCATACAGTTTGTCTGCATATATTATGCTGTAGTTTGTTACATATGGTTTCAAGGTATGGCAGCATGTTCCGGTTAAAGTTAGTTTAATCTTTCCTACCAATCATCTGTCTGTCTATCTGTCTGTCTGTCTATCTATCTGCCTATCTGTCTGTCTGTCTATCTAATCAATTTATCATCAGTTAATTTTATCTCTACAACTCTACAACTGGTCCTACTGCTTTTTGCACCTAGTGGAACATTGTGCTCAGGCTGTGCAGTGGAACAAATTTACTCAGATGATGGAGAATCCAAAGAACATACGAGGAAGGGTCTGATGGCTCAATATTTCTAAGGACTTGCTGCCAGTAACTTAAAGACCTCTCAATAGTCTCAACTTTTTAGAGACTAAAGGCATTTACTATGCTGGTCTCCAGAAGACATTTATGATCTGAACTACAACAAATATCTTTGTATTAATTTTAGTTTCCTGATTTGATAGTTGTAATGCATATATATGAGATACTAAAACCTGGGAAGTTGAGTAGAGGGTGTCTTTAAATATATTGTAGCTTTTTTTGTTTTGCAATTTTTCATATTATTTATGTGTTAAAGATTGAACCCAGAGCTTCAAGCATGTCAGGCAAATGCTATTACCACTAAGCTAAAGCCTCAGTCATATGTTTTTTATAAGTACAAAATTATTTCAAGTTGAAAAGGTGGGAGAAAATGGCTTAAAGGTGGGTCAGTGATAGAGCTTTACTGGTACAAACAATGCTCTTAGTTTGATCACTAGCACCATATCCTACTCAGAAGATAGAAGTTAATATGCTCAAATATTAATGCATCCACATGACATGAACAATGTAGGGTATCGACTTCTAAAATTTATGGAACTGTGATAAAATTTGAATTTAGTTTTAGAATACTCCAAGTTACACAATATAAAAATTACAGCACATGAAACAAAAGTAAATTTTTGGAACATGCTTTTTTATTAATAAAGTTAACAAATCAAGGATATTAAAAAAATATATTCAGAAAGAAAATGTATGAACTTCGTAAATATCACACACACACACACACACACACACACACACACACACACACACACCCCAAAAAGTGTTCAAGTAAAATCAATGAATTAAGAGGCTATAAATAAATATCTTAAAAGCATTTTTTTTCTTATGGACAGAAAATAAATGTTTTATGAAATATTTAAGTGTCTTTCAAACACCTCTATTTATAGTGTTTCAAAGGTTATTTTCAATTGAGTTTGTTTGAAGTGTTCTAATCCATAAAAATGCAGTTAAAACAACACAATTTAGCTCTGACAAGTATTATTTTCAGACACAGATACCCAGTTAAAGGTTTAAATATTAATATTAAATCTCAAATTCATGCAATGACTTGGTCACTACAAACTACTTAAAAAACAAAAATAGGTACATTTGTTGAGAAAATACCTTTGAAAATCTGTCAGGCAAAAATGTTCATTTTTATATTGAATGTATTTTTTTGAATTATCATGTCTATTGCTAATAATATAGCCAGAAATCATGAAATCTATTTTGACATTGTGTTTATTTTTGAAACAGTATTTTCTGTAGCCCAGGCTGCCCTTGAACTCACTATGTAATCAAGGATAACCTTGATTTCCTGACCCTTCTTCCATCACCTTCCAAGCACTGAGATTACAAGCATACACTGACAACCTCAGTCTATGAGGTAGTGGTGATGGGACCAAGGGCATCCCGTGTGCTATGCACATTCTACCAACTGTTTTGATTTCAGTTCTTTCACATGAATTACTTATACACACCATATTCTATAACTAATACCTAGTCATCAACTTACTCTTCTTTGGTTATAAAAGCTATTATCAGTACAGATGAGTGTTAGGTATACGGCTGAGTGTTAGAAGTTTATGAAATGGTGGTTCTATTTATCTATGATGCAAACTTACCTCAGCCTCTGTGCACATGCAGCAGTTCTAATGGTGAATGAATACCTAGGGTATTCATTTTTTCTCTCCTTTAGTGCTCAATCATTACTGCTCTGACTGAAGATTGATTTCTGAATTCTAGGATTTAAACTCTTTAAAGGTAGAATTCCACTTTCTTCTGTTTCTGGACCAATATGTACATTTACTATCTTGCCATTGCTCTTTTGTTCCATGTATGCAAAAGGGCTCAGTTTTGGATTCTTGGCCATTGGCTATTTCAGCATTCATTCAAATTACATATCTATAGATGTCAGTGTGCCATATTACAAACCAAGCCAGTCAATCTCAACCACAGTAAAGGGAAGAGTCTGGCAAGTGGGGTCATTATAGAACACCTAGGTAGAGCTATTTAGAAAATGGATATCAAGTTAAAAGTATTTTTTAGTACTATTGTGAGACTCAATGTGTGATTTCTCAATCACTCTAAGCAAAACATTCACTGGCCTATAGCAGTGCCATGAAAGCTGAGGGATTGACAGCAGAAGCTAGAAGGCTCAATGTTTTAAGTGTGAAAGTTCCTCAGATGAACATTTTTCAGGTGAAGAGCATAGTCCATATAATATCCGCACAGGACTCAAAGAGCACTGAGGCATTGCGTCCTTACTTTAGGAAGGCTATGCCATGCTTTTCACTTCGGAAGTGTTTTATGGGGTGTCTATATTACATTTAATGTTGTCTCTAGTTCAGCACATTATATCCCTGGAGACCAAGCACTGAGGATGTGTTAGTGCTTAACCTGTTTTATTATTGACTCATATCACTATCAGATATTGTTGTACTTATTTATAATTTATAGAATAGTTCTACTGTTTAAAATGCTGACACTGAAATCGCTGGTGCTTGGGGACGTTAGTAAGAATCAAGCGTTCCTGGAGTTCAGATACAAATATTTATACTTGAATACCTTGCCTGGTTTCTGTGCGATTGATTTCCTTACTTGTAATATACAAATAATAATTATTGTGATTATATAAATTATTTAAATATTTTCGGACACTCCCAAAAGTTTTTGAACTTACTTAGCATTTTTTGGCACATTTATTACAAGATAAAACATATTATAATGTATAGTTCTTCTTACCATTATCAGTCTATGCCATTTTTCTATAATATCACGCAAGCATTTAGAATTACTATTTCTTCACAACTGTTTAAATTTTGGAAATTTCACCTTAACTCATGTGTTAGCTTCTTTTTTAGAGGTAGTGGCTTTTATCTTAATGCATATTAATTGGTTCTTAATTCCCTGCTTTGCATATCATCTGTATACTCTGTGCACCACCTAGTGTTCTGTAGTGGTTCAGCTCTTTTATTTTTTATGTAAAAATAATAAGATTTATAATAAGATTTTTTGTCTTTATATTATTTGGTTGTCAGTGTACTCCTTCTGCCACCTAGAGATTTCTAAAATATTAAACAGCTTGTGATGTCCACACATAGTTTTGACATATTTATTAAATATTTGTGTGGTAAAACCCTTAAATGCTTTAGCTTTTTAAAATAACATGTTTAAGTTTCTTCTCATTAAGATCTGGGCCTTGTGTACTTTATCCTAATTCTCTATCATTTTTTTATTTTGAAATAATTTTGACTTATAAAGAGTAACTTAAAAGATATGAAAAATGTCTGTTTTCCCCACACACTGGCATTTTTTATTATACTTTATTTTTTCTTATATGTGATTTATAATGCTTTAACTATCTGAATTTTTCATAATAAAATTTTATCTTTATTAAGTTTATTTGCTTGTATGTTTTAAACGAGAGAGCAAACTTAACCCCCTTTCATTTATTAGCTAAATTCCTAAAACTGTTGAATAATCCATCTATTTCAGTATTTACAAAAACCACATTTACCAAATATTGAGATATTATATGTATATTCATGTATTCCTCCATTTACCCAATAATTACACTTTATTAGCTATTTTAGTCCAATAAGAGTTTATTACTTGATGCTATAGTTTGATTGTGAAAGTTTCTTTCTGAAACACAGGTTTGAGCTAATCATCACTAGGACGCATATAGAGGGTGAAATTTAATCCAACTACAACTTGTAGAAGTAAGGTCTTCAGGAAGACATCGGGGTAAGATCTCCAATAAGTGGGTGCTTGTGACTTCACGTGAAGAGGGAGAGGGACCAAGGCAAATCACACACAGAACCTTGTCCTTCCTCACGTAATATTCTCCACTATTTCCTCACTCTGCCAGAAAAAAAGGCAGATGTCCTTTGACTTTGCACCAGAACTCTGAACCAAAGATTTAGAGATGAGTGGGTGACCTCATCCCCCAAACAAGGGCCGTGCCAAACTTCTGGATATGGTCCTACAGGTTCTCCCTCCTTTTGTTGGGCATTTCAGCTAATCTCATCCCTGTTGTGTCCTGGGAGCCTCTTGCTTTCCTGGCATCTGGGACTTGCTGGTGGCTACCCCCAGTTCCCCATCCCCCATTGCTACACACCTCTGTTTAAATTCTTGACCCTCTGTATAACATTTCAGTCTCCTCCCATACCTGAGATCCTGCCCCATTTCTCCCTCCCCCTCCTCTCAATAGATACAAAAAGGGCCTTTGACAGACTACAAAGCACGTTCATGATGAAAGCCCTAGAAATAGAGGAGACATTGTGGAGAGCTTTTGGGGCTCTGTCTCAGAATTTGTCAAGAATTTGACATTGGACTAGGACAAGAAAGTAGGCTCAGATAAGAATATTTACATTTGGGCTCATACAAAGCTCAAGAGGAATACAGCTGAGAAATGTGTTCTTTGTATCTTGATGGATCTTGTTAAGATCCTGAATACAGTAATTGTGGAACCTTTATTTATGCTTCTTTTGTTCCTTAACTACTCTGGTTATACATTGTTTGTTCCTTGACTACTTTGCTTATGCCTTAGGATTGACCATATTCTTTGTATTATCTTGAATGATATAAAAGCAGACTGGAAAAAGATAAACCCACTTCAGTCTCAACACTGGCTAGAGTCATGTTATAGTGCTGTCTAATTGTCTTTTTCTTTCTGACTGAGCTGGCTTGGTCAAGACACAATTCAGCAAAATAGAAGTTTTATATGACAAATCCCCATCTAATGTTTCACAAAATTGGGAAAAACTAAAAACAATAATGAACATGAAAAGGTTCCCCATTTTCCTCACTTCTATTCAAAACGTCCTTGAAGACTTAGAAAGATACAAATAAGATAAAGTAAGAGTGACACAAAAGGAAAAGAAGACATCACAATATCCCCATCTTCAGGCAATATCCTCTACTACATAAATGATGCTAAAGACTCTACCCAAAAAGTCTTCTAATGAAAAAAATATTAAAATGTCAGGACAAACAACAACAACAACAACAACAACAACAACAACAAACCCCACAAAATCCCACAAACCCCAGCAGACTTTCTATATGCTAATATTAAGAACTTGCTGAGAAATAAACTAGGCAAATAATCATATTAACAGTAGAGAAAAGAGAAGAGAGAAGAGAAGAGGAGAGGAGAAGAGTGGAGGGGAGGGGAGGGAACAAGCAAGCAAAAACAACTTAGGAATCCCAGCAATAAATTTAAGCAAGGATTTGAAAGGTCTTTACTACCAAAATGTTTAGACTCTGAAGAAAAGCTTTTTGACATTAAAAAATTGAAAGTTCTTGCATGCTCATGATTTGGCAAACTAAATATAGTGAAAAAGTCTATGTCACCAAAATCTATGTAATCAGCATCAAACATTCAAAACATTCTTTATAGAGACAGAAAAATACTATTCTAAAATATACACAAAGGCATAAAAGATTCCATCTGTCCAAAGCAATCTTGCATAAAGTAACAATAAAAATACAATACTAGATTAAAAATTAGATTGCAGAGTTATTATTAGCAAAAATAAAAAAGGTGCTCATATAAAATAGACACACTGAGCAATGAACTAGAATAGGGGACCCATAATTAAATCATAACTGAACCTAACTGGTTTTTGACAAGGAACTCAAGAGAAGTAAACTGGACAAACAATAGCATTTTCAATAAACAATGTTGAAAAAAACTCTTTAAGCACATTTAGAAGAATGAAACTGTGTTGGCATTACTCATCCTGTCTAGACACTGATTCAAAATAGGCCCAAGATTTCAGTATAAGCCATGAATTCTTAATGCTTAGAAAAACTATAAACTATAATGTGAAAAATCTTCAGGACTACACAAAGGTACTTCTGAAAAGGATCCTAATTTTAATAGGATTGAACAAAATTTATAAATTCTCCCGAACAGCAGAGGTTTATAGTTTGTGACATGTCCTCTATAAGTTTGTGTGTTTGAGCAATTACCTTCCAAGGCATGGTGTTCTTTTGAAAGCAATTGAACCTTTAGAAGGTATAGCCTCAGTGGAGGAAGTGTGCCATGGTGGGGTGGTGACAGAGAGTTAAAATTTTACAGCCCAGTACTGGTCTCTTCCTATTAACTGAAGAGACAATGTGACAAACTGTTTAATGCTTTGGAGGACATGACTTTCCTGGCAGGCTATTTCCTTTATGATGACTTTTAGACTGCTGTTGAGCCAACAACAACAAAACTCTTCCTTAAGTTGTTTTTGTCATTTTGTTTGGCTATCACAACTATTGGTATGCATAATATATCTTACCCTTTGGTTCTTAGGCCTCTGTAACTGGTTTTCAGGATGGATATGAAGGAGAAGGCTTGAGAAGCCCTAGAATGTTGTAAGCAAAGTTCAGTAGAACATTCTAGTAGGTTTTTGGAAGACCAAAATACAAAAGAAATGTAAAAAGTGAGTATTATGCTTATTAGCTTTCAGAAAGAGTCAATAATCTATTGGGAACTTAGAGTTCACTTGTATTATATTCTGGCAATTAACTGGGTGCTATTACTGTCCATGTTCTTAGAGCTCAAGTGAAGTTAAATTAAAATGTAATGGACTGTTTGTCTGCTGAAGGAAATTCTAAGACAGGGTATCTTTTATAAAAAGATAAAGAGGGAGGGGATACTTTTTGTAGTTGTGTGGTGAAGTGTGGGGGAAGGGGACACCTTGGCAGGCCCATGCTGAGGCATCCCTTCCCCCTGAGGGACCAGCCACATGATGGCATAGTATAGAATAGAGTTTATTCAGGGTATGGGGAGGGGAGTTGAGAGGGTAATAGAGGAAGAGAAAGGGAGAGAAAGAGAGAGAGAGAGAGAGAGAGAGAGAGAGAGAGAGAGAGAGAGAGAAGAGGAGAGGAGAGGAGAGGAGAGGAGGAGAGAAGAGAAGAGACTGGCCATGAGTACATGGAGAGAGAGGGAACAGGGAGGCAAGAGCAAGAGGAGGGGGCAAGCAGCCCCTTTTATAGTGAGGAAGGCATACCTGGCTGTTGCTAGGTAACTGTGGGGCAGAGCTTAGACAAAATGCTAACAGAGTACAATTCAGGCAATGTAATTGTTATTGTTCATGGCTCTTAGCCAGGTCTACAGGAGAGAGGGCAAAAAGTGAAGGAAAACTTATTTTACAATGTTCAGTTTCATGAATAAACGAATTCGAGCTTAAAGTTAAGACAAGGATATCATTTGTTTATGTGATTAATACACTGTCATAAGCAAACAACAGAACTTATTTGCTCAGAATTTCTCTGAGCACTCCACAAAGATGGGGACAGACTGAGATCCACTCAAGTCATATTTGGTCCTTTCACGGTACTTTAGAAAGTAAACTTTTAATAGGTGCTTTTACCTATCAAATGTCTTCTGAAACTTACCTTCTACTGTCAGGGAACATGATATAACTGCTTTGCTTCTTAAGAGAAAGTATATATTATTAAACTTTATTACATTTTCAGTGCATTCAAAATACTTGGTACATATTTAGCATCTAGTAGAACGTTCCTGATACATGAGAATGATATATTATTGTCTTTGTACTCCACTAAGCCTTTGTTAGTCTTCCCGTCTCTTCCTTAATGTAAAAAGTCCCATCATTCCATACTTCACTCTGCAACTTGAAGAGTAGAATAATGTAGCTGTGACAGTGTCTGTGGGGATTTGAAATCCAAACTCAGTTTATAATCACTTTAATTTTTAAATTTAAATTATTGAAGATGTAATCCATGATCTTGTCAAGAACACTAGTTTTCCAATGTACCAAATAGCAATAAGGTAATATGAAGTACCAGAGTTCGACACACAAGAAATAAAATCAAAGAGGATGCACCTAATTTTGCTCATTAAACATTGTTCTCTATGTGATTTTCCATGAAATATATTTTTAAAGAAAAGTTTTAAAAATTAGATGTGTTAGAGTGAGTTTTTGAATTCCTCAAATCTTGAGGTACAAAGATACAGACTTCTTAGTGATAAAGGTGAAGAAAAGTAAGACCCTAGTATGGAAGGGTGTTTGGGACAATAAGAAAATAAAGTAGGTATTTTTCTTTATTTACCTCTTTCATTTTTACTCTTAGTCTGTCTTGAGGTTAACAAATAAAGATCTCTGAAATAAAGAGCTGATCTTAAAATGATGACATGTCAGTATAAACTCAGGTCCAGCAAATTCTATGATATTATACTCTGTCTACTTTCCCTGAAGTACAGAACCTAATGAAACTCTGCCTAATATCAATTCCAGCTCAAATATTCTATTCAACTATTCATCTGTTAAGAACATACCCTAAAACAGAAAAGATTCATAATTCAAGAAAGGACAGGGGTGAAACTGGACATGGGATGTTATCTAGACTATGATATATGACTGAAGCTAGTTAATAAAACTCATGTCTTGAGACATGTGAACAAGAATCAATAAAGAATTGATTCCTTCATGCAAATATTCAATTGTAATTAGTGATAATCTTTGGGTGTAGTATAATTTAGATGGCATCTAAATTATAATTGTCAACAACAGGAAATTTGAAATGAGCAAATAAGATGATTATATTCATTATATTGTGTGCTGCTACAGACACTCAGGTTTCAGTTATCACATTCCAAGATCTGAGAATGAGAAATTTGGGGGTATTTTTCTAGTCAAGCAAATTATTTTAGTCTAGCTCCCCAATAGTCATGAACACTTCTCTGAAAACACAGAGGAAAAAATTATTTCAAGATATTCTCTCAAAAAAGAAATCCACAAATATAATGTCAGAATGACCACTGATTTTTAAACTAGTGAAATATCAGTTAATATTTTATCTTTCATTAGCATGTTCAGAAGAATAAATGTTTTGGGCTTAAGTCTAATATCTAAGAAAAATATGTTGTAATAAGCAGTCAAATAAGTAAAAATAACATAAGAGGAGGAATCATTTTTTTGTCAAAAAGCAAAACAAAAAGATGAATTAGGAAAATAAGAAATACATAGTGGGTTGGAGAGATGGCTCAGTGGTTAAGAGTCCTGACTGCTCTTCCAGAGGTCCTGAGTTCAATCCCCAGCAACCACATGGTGGCTCACAACCATCTTTAATAGTATCTGATGCCCTCTTATGGTGTGTCTGAAGACAGCTACAGTGTACTCATATACATAAAATAAACAAAGACTTTAGAAAAAAAATACATAGTACATCAAAAACATTCTGTATAGAAATGAGCCATGTATAACACTGTCACATTTAGACAGTGCTCCATGTTTTTAAAGATGTTTTGTCTTGTCAGTATTCATGCAGACTTATAAGTTAGGGCCATACATTCTGATCCATGGTAGACTTGCAAGCCTCTGGGGCAGTGGTTCTCAACCTGTGGGTTGCAACCCCTTTGTGGCCACCTTTCACAGGGGTGGCATATCAGATATCCTACATATCAAGTGTTTACACTATGATTCATAATAGTAGCAACATTATCGTTGTGACAGAGCAATAAAAATAACTTTATGGTTAGGAGTCACTACAATATGAAGAACCGTATAAAAGAATCAGTTTCGGATTCACTGTTTTATTTAGTATTTATATCTTTCATTTGAGTATAGCCTAGTCCTCTGGATTTGAGTGACCCTCACTTTTTCCTCTCAGTCTTCCACACTCAACATAACTCTTTCCTTTTTGTGGTGCTTTCTTTCCAAAATACAGAACAATGGAGGATAGCTCGTTTTCTTTCATAAGACTCAACTTAGTTCTTTCCCTCAAGATCTTCAGGCATTTTAAATGTTAAACGTTAGTTTGCTTGGTTAAAATGCAAGTGCCTTTGTGAGGGATGAAATAGGCAGATATTTTAGGAGATGTTTATATAATTTTGGATTATCTGGGAAAGCCAGATGAGTGCAGGAAACATTGAAATGCAAGAGCATATTCTTGGGACTATTTGGTTTCCAAAGTTCTTTCAGAGCATCTACTTCTGCAACAACAAATATCCTTTTGCTCCTGAAACTGGCTCAGACTGAACAGACTGAACAAAGAACAATGTCTGCTGGATGAAGCCTTGGAGGTAAGCCCATCATTTGCTTTACAAAGCAAGACAGAAGTCTACCTCTCTAGGGCTCTTTCATCTAGAAACTGGGTTTGGAACCAGTTAGACATAAGCTGGGTCCAGTGGGATCCATCACTTCCTGCTTTTAGAAAGGCACAAAGAATAGGCTTCTTTGTGTTTCCCTACCAGTCACCTTTTTTTGTCCGGTCTGGAGCTGGAGGTGTGCTTAAATAATGAAGGCTTGTACACATTTCCTTTTTCCCTACCCAGGATTCACATCCTCATTTTCCCAGAGCAAGGTGAAGCGGCTTCAATTCGGCCTACTTTCAAAAGCTGGTGTAAAATAATATGAAGTGAAAGTCTTTCCTAACGAGACAGTTAATTAGAAGGGTACAGTCTCTCCCATGTCCCTTTCAATGTCTTTCATTATTATTTCTCTTATCCTTGAATAGCTATGACATTCTTTTCTGAAAGCAGGGAGCAGAGTGAGCACTCTTTAGCTATCTAGATATTATTAAAATCAAACAAGTTGGCTCTTATATCTTCTAGCAAGCCACTTGTTTCTGCGGTCTAATTTTTGTACAATTAATGAGACCTTTGTATTAGTGTATATGTTTACACACCACAAGTTTGAATTTAGCACTCATCAGCATGAGCCCAGCTTTGTTTCTCTGGACTACCAGAACAGGCCCACCTCTTTGAAATGGAAATTTACAAAACACATGGTAAGATAGAAATCAAGCCACAGGCTGATGCTGTGGTTTTAAAAAGGGGTAAAAATCCCTTTACAGATCTGACTCATTGTTTCTTTACCTGGTGGACATTTCAACCACATTGTTCTTGCTTAAGGAGAATCTTGTCAACGTTCACTTCTTCAGCCACCTACTCTGATGGGAAGACATCCACAAAGAACAAGCTAAAAGCATCCAATGGTTAAACTTTAGTCCAGATTTTTCCAGAGCAGTGTTAAATGCTGTCAAATTTCACTTTCTTTGTAGTAGGAGTAGGAACGGATGAATCTTTGTTCTCCATCACTGAAAGACCTTTCTTAAAAAACAAAACAAAACAGTTGTTGGACTGAAGAAACAACTGATGGTGGTCGATATTAACTTCCTTGTTACAGCCCACAAGAACCTAATGTTTTCAGTCAGAAAGCAAAGGTGACGGATCAAGGCTACTAAGCAGGTATAAACTTAAATATCTATTTAATAAGCGTTTTATTAAATGGAGAGCTCTCAAACAAAGTACTTTTTTTTTTTTTTAATCTGTGAGGCCCTTTTTATTCTTATCCTTCATATGAAACAGAGGACGTAAGGCATAAGCTTATTTAATAGTTGTAAAATGCAGGTAGATAGTAAATTAGAATTGTGTATTCTCTCTGCTTTTCTCACATCCAATCCTGGCATGACTTGTTTCTTCCTTTTCACAGTATGAAAAGTTTACAAGGTCTTAGATTGACCCAGAAACATCAGTACACATAAAAAGCGTTTTAAACAAAAACAAAAATCATGTAAAAATTTTATAGAAGAGAACAAACACACATTAAACTGTATAGGGCTGTCTTTATGTGAAGGCTGAACATCATGTTAACTTTAAACCTTAGTAGTGATAAACTCAATTACCTACAATGACAAGAAAATGAAGTGAACATGGTTTTCTTATTTTATTCTACCTTTGGTGTCCACAAGAGCTATTACACCTGGAAGAAGCCTGGCCTGATGTTAAGAAGCCCGAAAGCAAAACTTAAGAGTAAAAAGACTCACTGTTCCAGGAGGTATTGTACAGCTTTCCATACTTAAAGTACTGTGGACTCTTCTTTAGTCAGTATTAAAAAGTATCAAAAATGCACAGTATTTGTTGACTGAATAAATACTGAAATTGAATGTTTTTTGTTTTATTATGGTACATTTTATTTGTGACTGCTTCAGAGTAATGTACTTGACCCTGAATATTAATAGCTGTTATTCATCTAAAATTATTTTAGTTTTTATAATTTAAATGTATATTATTTGGTATTTTTACCATACATAATTATATATATATATATATATATATATATATATATAATCAACAATTTAATTTTATATATATTTTTTTTCTTTCTTACAATATGACTAGCTTCACCAGTAAAAACTGATATGAAATGGAGAACAGGACATCATTGACTCATTTTTGATGTTAGAAACCAGTTGTGAACATTTGGCCATTAAGTGTGATAGGTGCTTTTAAATCTAATATTAGCATTAGGAAAACACTTTTGTGATAGTGTTATCAAAAGAATGTTAGATCATTCCCTCTATTATGTCTTTGGCTGTATAAAAGAGAAAGAGCTGAGCACAACCGCATAAACTCATTCTTTCTCTTTGTGGTTGACCATGGATGTGACTAGCTGTTTTCTGGTCTTGCCTTCTTTACTTCTCCACAGTGATGGAAAATTCTTTCTCTTCTATTTTGCTTTTAGCAGGCTATTTTATTACAACAACTAAGACTCCATTGCTGAAGACACCATGCTTATGGACCCTGGGCCTGGAGAAATTAAGCTGGAACTAAGCTGGAGGCGTCCTTTCTGTTGGTAGCTTACCTTGTGCCATAAAGTGAGAAAAATTCATCAACAGTCTTACCCAACTGCTAACTCTGCAAGCTCCCATAATGAGCAGTATTGCAAGATATGACAAATGCTGCCATGGTGGCATGAATATTATGAGGATAAGCAATCAATTTCTGATTGGATTCAGGGTCTGTTCCCCAGGAAGAAACCAATACTACATACTGCGAGCTTGGTCAAGAGCTTGAGGCTGAGGGTCATGGGGCCAATGGTACACTTAACAAATGGACGAACGTGGCGGACTGTCTTATAAATACTCACGCTTGCATCCATAGATTAGAACGGCTCTTCAACATGCTCAAGAAAGTCTTTGTGAAACAGGAAGAGGTGAGTGCAGACCCATCACTGGTAAAAGTAGTTAGAATTGAGGATTGCTCATGCTTCAACTTGCATTCTTATAACAGACACATTTAAATTTAGATAAATTATGCTTTTTTGTATTTTGCTAAATTTAGCTTATTAATTTTTTTTTTTTTTTTGGTGTGGAGCAGAGACTCAAGGAAAAGCCATCCAGAGATTGCCCCACCTGGGGATACATCCCATATACAGCCACCAAACCCAGTCATTCTTGTGGATGCTGGGAAGTGCTTGCTGATGGAAGCATGGTAAGCTGTCTCCGGAGAGGCTCAGGTAGAGCCTGACTAATACTAAGGCAGATACTCGCGGCCAACCATTGGACTGAGTGTGGGGGCCTGGATGGAGGAGTTGGAGAAGGGACTGAAGGAGCTGAGGGGGTTTGCAGCCCCATGGAGGGAGCAACAGTGTCAACTGGTCAGACCCCCCCCCCCCCCCCCCCCCCGGAGCTCACAGAGACTGGACCAGCAACCGAAGAATACACATGGAGGGACCCATGTGTTGGCCACATTTGTGGCAGAGGAGGATCTTGTTAAACATCATGGGGAGGAGAGGTCCTTGGGTCTGAGGGTATTAGATGCCCCAGTGTAGGGGGATGCTAGGGAGAAAAGACTAGGGTGGCTGCGTGGGTGGGGAGCACCGTCATAGAGACAGGGGGAGGGGGAATGGAATAGGGGATTTCCAAAGGGGAAAACATTTGAAATGTATATAAATATCCAAAAATAAAAATAAAAAAAAGAAAAAAAACTTAATTTTTTGAGAAATCTACTCTCTTTCCCCCAACTCCTCTCTATTCACTAGCCCAACATCCTCACCAATTCATGGCCTTTTTTCTTAAATTATTGTTGTGACATTAAATATATGTATGTATGTGTGTATATATACATATGCACACAACCTGCTGAATTTCTTTAGTGTTGCTTACAAGTATATAATTTTATGGCTGACCTTTTGGTATTAGACAATCAATTAGGGGTCTCATTCCTTTAAAACAACTAATTTATCCTCTCTTGGAAATTGTTTGGAGTTCTTTTTACAGGAGTGGGGCCTTGGGAGACTTTCCCTGTCCTCATTGCCATGTTAAGTAGTGTTGTCATTGTTCAGGTCTCATTTAGGTAGCCATATTGTTGAGATGTCATAGGTAGAATTTCCCTGGTGTATATAAAAAGCATGATCTCATAGAAGACATCCTCCAGCTCAAACAATCTGTCTTGCCATTGTCCTGCAATGTTTCCTGTGCCGTAGGTGTAGGGGTTGTGTGGACGATATGTCAGTTGGGGCTGGGTACCTTACACTCAGTTGTTCTCTGCATTTTGACCACACGCAGCTCACCAGCTCCCTGTTGTTGTAAATTTATCTTTCACTTTGTTATTTTATATTTACTTCAGGATTAATGACTCAGTAGAAAACTGCCAAGTGTCAATCCAAGATAGTCCATTCCACTGCTTCTTTGTTGGAGATAACAGGATGATGCATTTACTTTTTAAAAGAATAAATATCAGTGAGGCTCCTCTGAAGTGTTGATAATGGTGACTTATGTAAGTTCATGTCCATAAAATGGTAATCATAGTCCCAAACCTGACTCCTAGCTATGAAGTGTCAGGGAAAGCATACATTTTAAAAACCAATTATTATAGACAGATGTGCTAGGATGACAAGAGGTCTAAGATATGTTAGCTGGGACAGTCTTTCCTAATGTCAAGATTCTTAGAAATGCCATCTCTAAGTTTGATAAGCATAGAATTTTTTGAGCAAACAAGTTGTATAATAACATTATCCATAAAAATGATTTAAAAAATGTCAAAAGATATTGGTTTCTACTGATACTTAATTATATTTTTTTAAAAGGAGAGCTGTTATAGATATGTCATATATATCATATAGATAACAAGCCTTGTTTTCTTACACAACTCATTTCTCCTACAGAATGCCTATACATTCTCCTTTTTGCTACTTCAAAGGCACAGTAGGGTTTGATTTTTTTTTTTGCACTTATGTGTGTGCACTTGTGTGTGAGTCACTTATGTGACTCCACCTCTAATTCCAAACAAGCAATATGTGTTTCATCTTAAATGAAGGAAAAGAAATCAACATCAAGTAGATTGTGTTTCTGAATCCCTAAACTTCATTGCAAAGGCAGAAGGAAAGATGATCCTTAGTTTGATTTTTTGTTACCTCAAAGATAATCTTAGGCAGCTTTTTAGCAATGTCTCCAATTGATTGACTTATTTGTGTGAGATATTGTAGTTATAGTCAAAGAAATTATTAAAGGATGCAGAAGTGGGGGTGGGGGAATCTTTTGTTTAGAGCTTAAGAACCTTAACATTCTTAGTGTTTAACTTTTAACATTATAGCTTGTAAGCATGAAATCCTGCCTGTGCCATTTGACTAAATTTGTTGATGCTCTACACTAGTGGCTTGATGGTAAAGCTGCACCAAAAGATAAGAATGCATTCGCAATGATGACTGTAATCCTGGGACTATGATCATGTATGTTTCTAGTTATTTTAGAGAATTAAATAACTTGGAGCTTAATTGATAAAGTTATGGCCTTGGCAAATGCTGCTATGTGTCCAGAACCATTTACCTTAGTACGTTAGACCTACCAGAGGATTGAGTCTAGGCAGAGAGTTATTCAGGCTTGTTTTTAGTGAGGTATTCTTTTAGCATTTGTAAATCCCTTGATAACATTTATGATTCTTTTAAGAACTTCTACTCACCTGACTTTTCAGGTTATCATTTTCAGTATGCTGGACAAAGTTTACCTGGTAAATATTTCAATATGTGTTTCTGCAACTATTGTTTTACAAGAATAAAATCTGCACACTGTAGCTCTTGTTATACATGTGATCACTCAGCAGTGTGTCAGAAGGCTATTTAAAGGGACAGCTAATGAGTAAAATAGGTGTTAACTGATTGATTTCACTTACCTTTAGATGTGATTTAGATTGATTAACACTCCTGCATTAAGAGTGTTAGCCAATGTTCAAAGTTTGCCCTATGAGAACTTAATATATCTGGTCAAAGTGAGTTCATCTTAAAATCTCAAGATATTTGTTGACATGTGCATTAACATTTAAAACACAATTTATCTAGAATCCATTCTTTCTTTAATTAGGTGATAAAAACACCATTAAAATGTGTTTCTATGTACACCCACTTTCATGTTGCATTATTCAGAAACTTGATGATTGATACTTATGGTATCAGAATAATTTTAGGCTTGCAGAGAAACTAAGATCTAGAGACATCCCATATATGCAAATACCAGTTAAAGTCATAGTTTGGTTTGGTTTAGGGTTTGCTCTTTGTGTTGTGCGATTTATGGGCTTAGATAAATATATATTGATAACTATCTCATATTCAAGTATTTTACAACACATTTTAAACTTTTCTACTCTGTTAATTATCTTTCTGTTTATCTTTGTATTCTTTCCATAGCTTTGCATTTTCTGGAAAATCCTGAACTTGGAATCATGTAATAGCATGTAGCCTTTTCAGACTGTATGTTTTCACCTAGTAACATGCATTTAGCTTTCATCCCTGTTTCTTCATGGTATGACAGCTTAACTCTGCATTTCTTGTATTCCTATAGTTTAGAGATCTATTCAACCACCAATGGCATCTTGGTTACCTTTTGGTTTTGGTAATTATGAACAAAGGTACTATATACTTTTAAATGAAAATGTTTGTATAAAGAAGCTTTTAGCTTCTTTGGAGTAAATGAGCATGCTACAAGTATGATTAAAATGATCTTCAAATATGGCTACACCATTTTGCATTCTCACAGTGACTAAGACTGAACAAGAGTCTCTGTTGTTTACATCTCATCAGGATTTGGTGCTCTCGGTGTTCCAGACTAGTCACTCCCAGAAGTTTCTCAGTTTTTAAACAGTTTTCATTTTGCACATGGGCCAGGTATTAAACATATTTTTGTCACTATTATACTCCTTATGCATCTTCTTTGCAGAGATATCTGTTGAGGTTATTAATTGTTTTTGACGTTGGATCGTACTCTTATGAATATCTGATTCAATGTCTCTCCTTCTAATCTTTCCTCTTGGTTTATGGATTTTGGAGCATTTTTGGCATACTTTTCAGCAGAAAAAAATTTATAAAACTTTTGCTCAAGTGGTGTTTCTGGAACTATGAACTATTTCTTTAGTGGTATGCTTACATACACCAAGGTAAGCTAGGTTTTAACTTATGTTTTAAAATTTTTAGAATTTTGCATTTTATATATAGGTGTATGATCAATTTTGAATGAACTATTATGATAAGTATTAAGGAGTGTGCAGAAATTCTATTATTTAATTTTTATTTATCTAGAGATATCCAGTTGCTCCAGCATCTGAGTTTACAAGAGTACCTTTACTACACTGAATTGTTCTGCTAAGAGTAGCTTTATTAAGTTTCAGAGTCAGTTAGGACTTCTTTCACTTTTACGATTATACTTGTTCATTTGTGACAGTAGATTTACTGCAATGAAAGATTCCCACTGTTAACGTAGTCTATGGATTAAATTATGTATTAATATAGTTTGGGTAATAAAACTAGATAGAATAATGAATTGACAGAGAGTGATTGAGGGGAGGGAGAATTATTTCCAATTAAATTTACGTGAAGTTTTCTTTTGCAATTTAGACTTACAACAAGTGTTCCCAAGGAGTCCATTTTGAGATTTTTATTGCACTAACACCTTCAGGAACAGATGTGTCCTCATTGGAAGTAAAGTGGGCTGATGGATAAGTGGAATGTTTGCCTAGCAGGCTGTTTCTGGTTTATTCTTTGCTTAACAAAGGCAATCATATTTTCCTGTCCTAGTCCTCCAGGACATTTGGGACAGAAATGCAATGATCAGACTGAATTGGTACTTGCCTTTCTAGTTGAAGTGCAGTGGATATAAATAAAGATTATTTAGATTCTAGAAGCTGCTAGATTGATGCCTTTATAGATGGCACAGTAGCAGTGTTGAGCAGAATGCTATTGTCTTATTATTCCCACCAACAAAGTGCCTGACTGGTGAATGGATAGGAAGGAGTCCTGTAGGTAAGCATAGGTTACAAGAAACAGGAATTATACCAATCAAGGTAGACTGAAGGAAAGTAATGAAAGAGGTGGGACTTTTACGCAATCTGGACTTAAGTTCAGCTGTACCTCATGATAGCTATGAAGGAAAATACAATGAAATGTCTTTATATTTTACACACACACACACACACACACACACAAACATCTTTAAATTTGGTTGTAATCTATTTTATTCTTTTCTTTTTAGAGATCAGTTCTTTATGTTCAATATCTGAGTCTAATCTGATCTTTGACCTCAAGTTTCATACTGGCTAATGCAATCTCTGTGGCCCCATTTTATATTCCAAGAAGAGAGAATTATTCAGATCCCAGATCTGGGAATGAGTCTTCATCTCTGACCCTATTCACAGCGTTTTGGGAGCTTCACTGTTAGTATGGCTTTCTACTAGACACACAGAAAATCCATTTTATTTTCTTGTTATGTACTATCTTCCTACTTCCTGACCTTTCTTATTTCATTTAGTTTTTTCCATCCTCCTTTTTCCTTTGTCTGCCCTTTAAGTAACAGCTTGAAAAATGCCAAAGATAGACTCTGGTGCATGTATCAGGATCATGGGAATGTCTGGGGGCATAAGATGGGTTAGGAGGCCAGTTCATCCTGGAAGTGTGACTCACAGCACACAAGGAAACAGCCCTGCTATTATTTTGTTTACATCAATTATAATTAGTCTTATGGAAATTAACAATTGCCAGTTTGATCAACTGTGCTTTAATATTTTAGTGAATAATGGAACTCTACCTAATTTCAGAATTATGCAAATGCAGGCATCTAAAAGAGCCAGACAAAATCACCCATCAAAATAAATATATATATAAAAAATGCCTCTTTAGGATGCACCTAGCCTAGAAAAGACTTGAAGTACCAGGGTGAGGGGCGGGATACACAGAAGGGGTCCCCATCTTCTCAGAGGAGAAAGGAAGACAGGGATGAGAGAAGGATTGTGGGAAGGGGTAACCCAAAGAGGGGCAGTAAGCAGAATGTAAAGTGAATAAGTTATAAAAAAATTACAAAAAAATATGCCTCTTTCAGCCTTTTTCTTTCTTTCTTTTTTTTCTTTCTTTTTTTTTTTTTTTTGTCATTACTATTCCTTTGTGACTCCTAGCAATACACAAAATGGCCGGGGGCCCACTGTTATGTATCATCATCCCAGAGTTTAAGTTCTATTACAGAGTTATAGCAAGAAAAACAACATTGTATTATCATAAAAACAGACCTATTGGCCAATGGAGTAGAACTGAAGAATCAGGTATAATTTTACATACCTATAAATACCTGATTTTTGACAAAGAAGCAAGCAAAAACAAAACAAGAAAAGCAAACAAACACTGGAGAAAAGACAGCATTAAAAATGGTGCTGGTCAAACTCCTCCCTCAAGAATAAGCAATCTAGATAGAAGAAGAGGCAGAAGGATGGTGAAACTCTGAGGTAGCACGTAACCCAGAGAAAAAGTGTCTTCTAGAGCAGTACTGATATACATGTG
The DNA here is from genome assembly GCA_019843965.1 of Rhynchomys soricoides. Classification (NCBI taxonomy): domain Eukaryota; kingdom Metazoa; phylum Chordata; class Mammalia; order Rodentia; family Muridae; genus Rhynchomys; species Rhynchomys soricoides. The sequence continues at coordinate 18,952,503 of JADRCH010000027.1, forward strand.
AACTCAGGAGCTGTGACAGCACACGCAGGACTTGCACAGGTTTATTACAGATGAAATCCCCGTACTGAGAGGAGGAAGTGGGCACAAAGCCCACCCCTAACCAAGAAGCTATTTGCAATTGATAGTTCTTGGGAAAAAGAAAATTGTTTTCTATATTAGGGTGTCGCTGAGTACTTCAGCCACATCCCAGGGCAAGCCCCATAGCCTAGAGTAGTTAGCCAACACAATGCACACTCTATGTTTTCTTGTGTAATTTTGGTTTTATTTTGCTTCGGATATTCTTTTGTTTATTTGTTTTGTTTGAGCATCTTGTAAATTCATTTTGTTTGTTTGCATTTACTCTGTGAGAGAAAAAGAACATAAAATTGTGTGGATAGGGAGATATAGAGGTGGGGATGATCTCTGCAAGGAACTGGGGAGAGAATGTGATATATATATATATTTGAAAACAAAAAGTCAATTAAAATAGCACTTTCTGCTTAGTTTTAGCATATAGCAGCCCGAACTGGTAAAATGACATATCTCACTGAATGCTGTTCTTCTAGATAAAAGAAAGCAAATCATCAGGAAGCATTGGCTACCTGTAGTAGACACAACCATCCATTCATGTGCTCTTTCATACCTTTGCTTATAATAATCCCACTATTTAGTTTGCAATCATATTATAGTCCTGTTTCCCTTGGCAGAATCAACCTCAGAGGTCCAAGCTTTGTAGTTAGACAGATCCTTCAGAACATACAATTTCTAGAAGCTCAGGGGCCATAGGTGTTGGTATTCCTGCTGTGGCTCTTGAATGTCTATGACAGGTGGAAAGCCCTTTATTACCCTGGCTCTTACTTGTCTTTTCACAATTGTTTCTCCACATGTGTTCAACTGTATTTGGATGTGCTTTCTGTTTTCTTCTCCTCCTCCTCTGACTCCAGGTCTTATTCAAAATATCTGGGCAAAAAGAAAGATTAAACATTGGAAATGGTTAAGTGGCTCCTTACCAGCATCCTTTTCCATTGTATATAAGATTAGAGGAACTAATGCCTCTCAACTTTTAGTTATTGAGACTTGACACTCCTGGTTCTCCCCCATCCCTGCTTCTGCTTTTATGTCTTGCTGATTGGACCCCACTAGATTTCACCTCTGTGTTTCTTTCTTCTCCTTACTATGTTGCATCTACTTCTGAGTTTCTTGGCTGATCCTCAGGCTGCACTAGTCCAGCCAGATTATGAACAACTTTGATTGTACAATGGTTACTATTATTTGAACATTTGTGGGGCTAAAATGCAAAACGTGTCCCTGTAACACTTGTAAAGTGGTGCTTATAAAGCAACTTAAGACTATGGAGGTATGCTGACCTGATTTATTCTCTGAGATAATTTACTTAAATTGGCTTTGTATAGAGAGAAAGTAAATACAAGCTTTGAATGAAACTGAAGGCAATAAATTGTAAGAGAAATAAGTCTGATTTTTAAAATGACTCTCCTTGAATATACTGGAATTTTATGTCCAGAAGAAACATACCATTCTTTTTGAGACAAGTTGAGGATGATGTTGAATTTTTTTAAATTTAATACTTTATTTGCATTTCAAATGTTTTCCCCTTTCCAGGTCTCCCCTTTGGAAACCCCCTATCCCATTCCCCCTCCCTCTGAGGGTATTCCCCCACCCACCCACCCACTCCTATCTTCTCTCCCTGGCATTCCCCTATACTGGAGCATCTAACACTCTCAGACCCAAGGGCTTGTCCTCCCACTGATGGTCAGCCTCCCACTAAGGCCCTCCTTAGCCACATATGCATGTAGCCAGCACCATAGGTCCCTCCATATGTATTCTTTGGTTGGTGGTTCAGTCTGACAAATGGGACCTCATAAAATTGCCAAGCTTCTGTAAGGCAAAGGACACTGTCATTAGGACAAAATGGAAACCAACAGATTGGAAAAAGATCTTTACCAATCCTACATCCGATAGAGGGCTAATATCCAATATATACAAAGAACTCACGAAGTTAGACTCCCGAGAACCAAATAACCCTATCAAAATAGTGGGGAACAGAGCCAAACAGAGAATTCTCAAATGAGGAAACTTGAATGGCTGAGAAACACCTAAAGAAATGTTCAACATCCTTAGTCATCAGTGAAATGCAAATCAAACAACCTTGAGATTTCACCTCACACCAGTCAGAATGGCTAAGATCCAAAAGTCAGGTGACTGCAGATGCTGGTGAGGATGTGGAGAAAGAGGAACACTCCTCCATTGCTGGTGGGATTGCAAGCTGGTACAACCACTCTGGAAATCAGTTTGGCTGACTGTCAGAAAACTGGACATAATATTTCTTGAGGACCCAGCTATATCACTCCTGGGCATATACCCAGAAGATGCTCCAATATCTAATAAGGACACATGCTTCACTATGTTCATAGCAGCCATATTTATAATAGACGGAAGCTTTAAACAACCAAGATGTCCCTCAACAGAGGAATGGTGTTGAATTCTTGATTCTCTTGCTCCAGCTACTCGAATACTAGAATTTTAGTTGTATATCACCACACTCGTCAAAGCAAATGTCTTTATTTCAATCATTTATAATAAGAACAAAATCTCAATGCTAATTGTAGATATTACTGCAAATTGTTCAAGTTGGTACTCATTGAGAATTCTTTATTGTTTCAGTATACCAAAAAGACTGAAGGAGGGCCTGAGAATAATCTATATGTGTGGTAGGCTTCTGTTAGTGGATAGGAAAGGACCCCAATACAGCTAGAGTGATAGAAGTCTGACAAACCCATGTTTGTTTGTTCTTTGCTTGGCAATTTGATATGATGGATTTGGCTGATAGCAAGGCAGGCTTGCTCTTCACTAGAGAACTTTGGACACATTTGCTTTCAGCAGTGTTTCAATACAGCACCACCAATAGCATCATGATCACTAAACAAATAAAGGCAATTCCCTAAGCGAGCCAGCTGCCTCTGCTCTGACTGCTCCTCCAGATGAAATGAGGATGTAAAATCATGTATTGAACAACATCAGGGAAAAAGAATTAAGAAAATGCTGATCATAAAACAGATACCATTGAGTTTATACTTAAAAGACCAAAATATTCTAAAAGCTCTTTGCTTTTTAACCTTTACAAATAATTTAAAAGGTATTGACTACATGTAACAGGGTTTTGTGTTATTGTTGTTTTTAACTAGACAAGATATGGATTTAAATTTTATTAGCACAGAAAGAATGTGAAACCATTCCTGACTTATTAGATGTTGGAGCATTGTACTGGGGCTTTCTTGGACTCAGATCTCCTTTAGTGTTCCATGTTGCTTTGAAGGGCTGCCACTGAGGAACTCATTCAGGAATTACAAAGCATTCCTCAAATATGGATGCTCTTCAAAGGCTTAATGGGGATCTATAACTGGGAAATATAACAAAAGTTCTACCTCAAACAATAGAAGTACTATTTTAACAATTCAATTAGAATATAACAAATAAGTAAACACATGAATTCTGTAATTTATTGATGGTTAGATAATAGCTGCAGTAGGAATGGATGATGTACAAATTCATGAATTATTCCTTTGCTCAGCCATTAATTGCTGAAATTAAATGTTTAAGTTGTGCTTCAGGCTTTTATTGTCAATGATTTATGAAAACAACCATTTATTCTATCTTGAAAAACTTAAATGGAACTTGTTTTTGGTGTGTGTAATAAATACACATATTTTTTAGTATTAATTTTCCAATTTATTAGAGGTAAAAGTATAATTAGGGCCTGGAGAGATGACTTTGTTTAAGAGAATTTGCTTCTCTTCCAAAGGAACCAATGTCTTGGTAACAACATCCACATAGTGATTTACAACCATCTGTTACTCCAGGTCCAGAGGATCTAATGTCCTCTTCTGCTCTCAGAAGCCAACTGGCATGCATGTGGTACTTAGACATACATGCAGGGAAACCCTAATACACATAAAATAAAAATTATAAACAAATCTAAAAATGTACAACTCATTTAAACATACAATTAAACTTGCAAAGTCCTTTGTTGGAAGTGCTGCAGATTACTATGAGGAAATTCCATCTGAATTTAGTTTGACAAGAAGTTATCTTTCTTACAAATATATTTTCTTTATGTATGTTATGTGACGTTTTATATGATTTTACCTAGCATACACTGACTTCGCAGTGAATTAAATTGTACAATGCTTAGCAAGCTACTTTGTTACTATGAAATGAATCAGTCATTGGTTTTGCTAGTGTGTTATGAACTAAATGGTATTTCCTCCAAATTTATGTGATAAAGTGCCATTGTGATAACTTTTGATTGTCAGCTTGATGGGATTTGGAATCATCATGGCAAAAAATTTCTGGGCAAGAATATGAGGCATTTTTTTAGATTGGGTTAACAAAGTTGGAAAGACTCCCCCTAAATGTATGTGGTATTATTTCGAGTTCTCAGGTCCTAGGCCAAATAAAAAAGAGATAAGCTAGCCAAACATCCATTGGTCTCTGTTTCATGATTGTGGATGCTCTGTGACCAGCTGTCTGAAGCTCCAGTTTCACGACTTCCCCTTCATATGGAATGTACTCTCCAACTGTGAGCTAAAATTTTAAAAAATTAAAGCTAAGTTTAATTACTAGTACTGGGCCTCAATCAGTTAACTGGTGCTTTCCTAAGAAGAGCTCCTTCTCTGAATGTGCCCTGGAGGAAAGGTCACATGTAATGTAGTGAGAAAGTGACCTTCTGTAAGCTGAGAGGAGAGTGTTATACAGGATGTGAATTTTCTGGTACCTTGTACTTGCAATTCCAGAAATGGGAAGAAGTCCCTTGCAGACAGTGAGTTCCTGGCTTTTGTGAGATAAACAAAAGATGACACTAATCTGGAGTCTATAAAATCATATCTTTCTTCAGGATAATGACATTTTCCCCCAAATCAAATCTGGCTACTCTGTGGGTATCTTGGAGTGTACTAATACTGTTCTGTAGACAAGTTCCTCTTCCAGAGCTTCTCATCTCTCACCCATGACAACTGGCATCAATTAAACAATGCTAGGTTCTCCACTGATCTATCAATTCACATACTAAATTAATGTGTGCCATGCAATATATGCTGAACTTCAGATATAGTTATTAAAAGTATGACAAGTGAAGTTTATCAATTCCTCTCACCAAGTCATTTCTACTCCATTAAGAGACAATTTGGTTGCCACTGGATCAACTATTATTCTGAGCCAAACATAATTTATTTATACAATGGTGTATGCACTCACTCTAGCTTCTGTAACAAATACCATAGACTCTGGGGCTTTATGAACAGAAATGTATTTTCCCACAATTCTGGAAGCCAGAAGGCCAAAATCAGTGTATTCATTGAAGATTTTATTCTGATGCCTTTATTCTTGGCATATACATGATGTTTATTTTCTTTATGTTGTATGTATTCTAATCTTTTTTCAATTTTCCATTTTAAATCAATCAAGCAAACAAACAGAAAAACAAACAAACAGGGTCTTTTGTAGTCTAGGTTTTCCATCCTGGAATGTTCTTGAAATCTCTCTGTGTTTCCCACCAAAGTTTTAGGGTTATAGATATGCGCTACTTCACCCAAGTCATAACCTTTTTATAAGAACATATTACATGAGATTAGGGGCTATTTATGATTTTAAAAAATTTTTTCTTTCTTCACTTATTTATTTAAATTCTTAAGTTTTTATGTATGTACACATAAACTTGTGACTGTGTGTCTATATGTGTACCATGCACATGCAAGAGCCAGAAAAGGCCAGAAGATGGTGTCCGATCCCCTGGAAATGTAGTCACAGGTGGTTGTGAGCTGCCATGTAGGTTCTGGAAAGTGAACTCAGATGCTTGGCAAGAGCAGTAAGAACTCTTAATCACTGAGCCATCAATCCATTTCTTCTTGCCCTTTTGTTTATGTGATGCTAATGACTGGACCTAGGACCTTGAAAATGCTAAGAGGAATGCTGCACTGCTGACATATATGTCTAGACCTAGGATGCATCCCCTGAGATCTCCTTATTTTAGTTGCTCTTTGAAGATATTCACACAGTCACATTTTGAGCAGAGTTAGGATTTCATCATATAAATCTTGAAAAAATTCAATACAATTGCAAAATTGACTATATTTTAATAAAATATTCTCCAAGGTTTATGCTATAAATTAATTTGAGGAAACAGTGTGGCATCTTGAATACTATTTTATTTATTTATTTTTACCATGAGCTAGCTCACTGGGGAGAAATGTAAGCTCAGAATTGATCAGCCTTGCTTTATAGATTTTGTTTGATGAATTTGTGCTCTTTACTTTTGTTTGACTAATAATAATATGAGAACAAATGAGAACAGGATACTTTGTGATACTTGAGAACAAATTATTAGTCCCAATGAGTAGCAAATTCAAGCCTTCCTAGCAGTGAGCAATTCTCTAAGAGAAAAGAGAGCAGATTCTGACTCACTGGGTTTTATTCTGCAGATTGTTTATTCAGTTTAAATGAGGTCAGAGTCTTAGCTCTATTTCTTTGGTTTTGCTAATCCTCAGTCTTGTCTCCAGTACTTTTCCTTTATTCCTAAGATTTTCAGATATTTTTTTTTAGCAGACTTTATTGCAGTTACTTTTAGCATTCCTTTCTCATAAAATAGTCTTACAATTTTACCATCATCATTGCTATAGTGTGATTGGTATTTTAAATGTCGTATGTCTTATTTTGTCTAATTCTTCAAAAAAAAAAAAACACCTCTATACAATTTAGTTTTTATTCAAGGAGAAAGCTAAAACTCTAGAGTTGATAATAGTTTGTAAAAGGAGAAGCATTCTAGAACCCAGGCTCTGTAGACAAAGATTTTGGATTCCAAACCAGACTTTCCAATTAAAAAACAGTAAGCCTTGAAAATGTATTGACTTTTTCAGTTGTGATTCTGTCATTTATAAAATAGGGGTTAAGACTCAGTATTGTTACAGTAGAAGACAACAGCTCCTTGTTAAAAATGGTTTAATTCAAGCACTGCTTATAACACAGACACACTCTGTAGATGGTAGCCACCATCCTTGTGGCTTGAATTGGATAGTTGTGGTGGTTTTAGGCATGTAGGTTTCGGCTTCCATTGTTCCTATCCTTACTGTTTAGAACCAGCCACAAGAAGAGCTCTTGCCAAGCACTAAGGACATTGTCCTGGTGGGGTATGGATTTGACTTCATTAATATGACCTCCTGTAAGTTAGGAACATGGCTTAGGTGGGAGTCAGATGAGCTTTCAGATCCCAATTCCATTCTTTTTCTACTAACTTTTAATGGTAAAAATACTGAACTTGTAATCTCTATTTTCAGTTATGTGCATTATGTGCTTTCTTATTCAGCATCTGGAAGCCATTACAATTTATTCTAGCTAATGTTTCCTTTCTTCTTTTTGTATTTTCTATCACAACTCTATTTACTATCAGACAATTTCTCTTGAGTCTTTTTAGTTTCTTTCAGGTTTTGGTACCAGTTGTGGAGAAACTCCTTAGAGTGGTCACCCTGAAGGTCATCTGAAGATATAACACACTTTACACTCAAAAAAAAAAATTCAAAATGATGGTGAAATGTAGATAAAAGGCCAAAGGAGGAGGACCAGGTTTGAGGAAGAGACTCCGTGTGCAGGGTGTTTCTAGGGAGACAGACACATGGGACACGGTAAGCTTCTTGACAATGCAGACTTTGTGATAGATAAGAAAAATTTGCACCTTTGGCCATGTTTGTTTATTCTATTAAGCTTCAGCTTTCAGATGTATAGTACATTTTATGTTTCAAAGACTTAATGATGTATAAATTTGTTAAGTTTATATTGCTGTAATGGTATATACTAAATATATAACATAATATAATATATATGTACATACATGCATCTTGTTCCTAGAGATAAAACATCACCTGGGCCTAGAATAGTTGAGAATAGTTAAAAATACTCCCCTAGAAGAGCTAAGAATTCAATAAATATACTTTATGAAGAGCAAAGAACGTCTACACATAGCCGCTCTATTGACATATTTCTATTTTCTCCCTTTGCAACAAATAATAGTCCCTATCATTTGTGCCTAGATCACAGCAATGAGATTGGAGAGGTGAGCAGTCTTCTAACAGAGGCCATGTCTTCTTGATGAGCAAGGCACAAGATGAGGGTCAGAGAAAAAAGTAATGATGAAAAAGATGCAGTGATTTGTGCTCATGGGAGGAACAATGAGCTAGGCACTCATTTCCTTGTCTCATGAAGACATGTTAAGATAAACATAAATTAAATGTGTAAGCCTCAGATTCTTACAAAAAAGGTCATATAAGTTGTGAGTGAATCTCTCTTTCTCTCTTTCTCTCTCATTTTCTAAGATTTTATTTATTTTATGTATGTGAGTACACTGTAGCTGTCTTCAGACACACCAGAAGAGGGCATTGGATCCCATTACAGATAGTTGTGAGCCACCATGTGGTTGCTGGGATTTGAACTCAGGATGTCTGGAAGAGCAGTCAGTACTCTTAACCACTGAGCCATCTCTCCAGCCCCCGAGAATGAGTCTCTCTAAGGTGTTTGATACTATAGTAACCAGCAGTATCCATAAAATCACACACACACACACACACACACACACGTGTATGTGCCTGTGTGCATGTGTGTGTGTGTTTCTAAAGATTTTATATATTTATCTCTACTATTTCTTTATGTGTAATATCATCTGTAGGTGTGTTATTATATAATATCGCATATGGATGAATTAATGAATGCATAGCAATTCATAATAAGGAGTTGGCGCTTATGATTCTGGAGAGTAAGAAGTCACATAATTTTCCACCTGATATCTAGAGACTCAGGAAAGTTGGTGGATAGCTCATTTTATATCTGAAGGCCTGAGAAACAACAATAAAAACTCCAATCCCAGGGAAAGAGATGTGCTGCATCCTAGCTCAGGCTGCCAGCCAAAAAAAGTAAATTACCTTTTCTTTTGGCTTTTGATTTTATTGTTTGCATTTACAAGGGATTGGATGATATCTATTCATACTGGTGGATTACCTGTTTTACTTAGGCTTCCAATTTAGATGCTCATCTCATCTGGATCATACCTAGAAATAATGCTTGGTCAAATATTTGGGCATTGAACACCTTACCATATCATTACATGAGGTTAAAATTGGATATTGGCAACATCTTCCTTGGGTATAACACTGTTGAGTCATGGATATACTAGTTGGTGACTCCAAGTAGGCCATGATAGCTCATTTGTACTTTGATTAAACATCATGTTTGAGATAAGCCCCGTTTCAAAGCAGACATTTTCCTGTGGTATATGTTCTATTGCTCTGAGAGCATCTTTCCCTGCTGTCTTGTATGTGTCATCATCCTTATTTGTGAATTCCCACAAATGCTACCCCATGAGCATCTCATTCATTTTAACCTCTGCTCACACCATAGTATCACTTTGTTGTGTATCAGTTGGAATGAGCTCTGTGTTGTCTCTCTACCTTCCAGCAGCGTCTGTGACTATCACTGATGCAAAAGCCAGGCCTCTCCTTCATCTTTTATTTTGAGTAAAACAGAAAAAAAGTTTGTGTGAGTTGAAAATGATTTCTGAAAATATCCAGCTAAGAAGTATTTCTGGAAGCTCTGCTTTGATCTTGTGATAAGGGACCTTGCAAGTTGGGAAAAGGCATCCAGAAAAGACAGGGAAAGATTTAGAAGGACAGTTATTAGTTTTGTGGTTTTCTGTTCTCTAGAGATTACTTTCATCTTTATTTACTATGTTGTTTTGCTCTGTAACGTTACCTATCAAAAAACAAAGCAAAAGCAAAAAAATATTAGTTTCTATTGTAAACTCAATTATTTCTTCAAGTTGTTTAATTGACATAAGGACCACATTCTGCAGGGTGAGGTTCCTCAGCACTCTGATGTCACAAGTTGATTGGAAATTTGATGAATGTACCTAGGTTGTTTTTTTCAGTGGATTAAATTATAATGTATCACAGAAGTATCAAAATACTAAATAGAATTTCCAGTTACATTAGGGAGGCAGAGTATATCACAGAGGTTAACACAGAACTTTGTGCTTACAGTATTTCATTCTGGGAGTGAAGACTTCACCATGACAATGAGCAACACTTCTGTCTTTTTCCTCATTTGATCAACCACACATTTTGGCAACATGATACTTGTTATTGGCAGTTCATTTTCAGAGATGAAAAGAATTATATAGTATTTCCCTACAATAGAAGTTGGTTTGATTACTGTTAAAATGATAGATAAGAAGCATGTTCAAATATTTCCTGACCACATAAGTTCCCTTTTATCAAATACACAACAAAAATAAATATTCAAGTTTTCTGTTATATAGAAAGAGCATAAAGGGTATTGTACACTGACTACCCTCTTCCCCTTTCTAAAAGGGGTTTGAAATAGATACTTTTTGAAAAGCAGAATATCATAAACAAGTGTTGATCTTGGAAATCTTGACTGAGGATCTTGTTGTCTTTGTGAAAACTTCAGAGAGTCACAGAAATCTTTAGCAGTCTTTGTTGTGGCCTCTTCTCCAGGGCAGTGAATAAAAGAAAGCATATCAAATGCCAGAGCCTTCTTTTTTTCCAGTTATCTGATTGCCTTTTCCTCTATTTTATTTATTCTGTTTATACTGACTTTATTCCATGACCACTGGGAAAAGAAATCTACCTTACTAAAAGACGCCTTTGATTTGAGCCTCAAGCTTGTCTACAGATGGTCATATTTTATAAGCAGATAAAAATGTGGTTGGTTTTGTCTGTGAAATTGTTTATACAAACATTCCTGTAACTTAAGCCTTTCCTAGATCACTTATTCTAAAATAGGACTTTCCAATTTTGTTTTCCTTTTACAACCCTAAAGAAACAGAAACCTATGTTCATCCCCAGTGAGGAGTGCTACCCTTGTGTATATGCTAGACTCATAGATTCACAGAGAGGTATTGTGAGCATGTTTGTTCTTTGGTAGCTATTAGCTGTTGTTGTCTATTCACATTCATTTGTAATGGTCCTAAGGTGACTGGAAGAACAGAAATGAGACTGGAAATCACAACAGACTAGAGTATTTTTTAATGAGTCTCTGTGAAAACTATTTTTTACACATATAAAGACTTGTCAATGCATACTTTGTGCACATACTTTAAATCATGAAAATGTTCAAGGATTCTAAGAAGTCTTGGGGAATATTATTTATATCTGAAAAATTGAAATATTTCTAAAACCTAGTAAATGACAAAGATGAGATATAGCAATATAGTGTCAGATTTATGATAAATTTAAGAGTATTTTTGGCATTCACTTTAATGCCTAAATACGACTGTATGAAAGCACTATTTTGGACATGTTTTCTTTCTTCTCCATATTGTTTAGAACTATTAAGATTGCCAAGTGGAGTTTTCTCATTTTATATTAGCATGATATCTGAAAGAGGTTGTTTAATTTTTCTTAGAATACTTTAAAAGTCTCTTTAAACTAGATCATATCAGCACTTTGGAATTTGCTGCTCAGACATACACTGCACTATTTCTAGCTTCAGCTTCCCAGATGTCCTTGGTCTCCACTCTAGTTGCCACTCGTAATTTCCTTCCCTGTCTCTCTGACTTAGTTCACTGATGTTTTTGTTTACAGACTCAACCTACCTCTACTCAAGTCCATCTCTGACTTGAAACAATAATATTAAGTAGCCCCTGTCTTCTGTCTTCATCTATATTGAAGCACAATGCCTTGACACCTGCCCATCTTATAAAATAGTGCCTAAATTCATTCTATTAACTGTCTCAATTATTACATGGCATCCCAATGCCAAAATTCATTGTCTTTTACTTTATCCATCTAACAGTGTGGGTTTCTATTTCTTGGTCTTTGTAGGTTGCCATTAGACACAGACTAGTCCCGTTTATGCAACCAAAAACAATCAACATTGCTCTCTAAGAATTATGCAATCATACATTTCTGTGGCTAATGTCTGATAAGTGAGGTCTCATTAATATTATGATAGAGATGAAAAGACTGGGTTCCTAAATGCTCTATCCTTCACTAGGACTGGGATACAATATGTATAATTTCAAATCCCTGATAGGTAGCTAGAAGAATAAGTCTTTGGGCCATCTTTGTTTTGACTCTGTGTCCTTTGTGATGGATTTCAGCTCAATTGTGTACATAGGCACTGAAGTTAAATATTGAAGGAATCATAATCTAAAGCTGGCAATTATCCTTACCTTCAAGGCTAATAAAATAAGAACAAATAAGGTTTTTTCTTTTGTTTTTGTCTTTGTTTTTGTTTTTGTGGTCTGCTTTTCCAGAGTTCTCCCCATACCCTCAAAAAGGTGTTTAGAAGTCTCCAACTATGTTTTAAACATGAAGTCATCATTAGTCTTGAGAACCAGATTTGCAGGAAGATCAGCCCATGTTGAGATTTTTCTTCCCCAAAGCAGGAATCATTACCCCACTACAGAATCTGAGACTCTGATTCTAGTTACAAAATTAGAGACTCACTGGTCTGCCAAAACTCTTCAGATCTATTCCTGTGCTAATACTCTGCCAGAGCACTGTTTGACCAAGACTACTTGACTATGTGTACTTTTTGTCCTCCTTTTCAATATAGTCAGTGTTGAAACTCCTGTCAATACTACCAAAGCCAGGGGATGATGACTACCCTTAGCTTTCTGATAGAGCTGTGGTGATCAATTTTTTTTCTGGTCTTCCAGTGTTGCTTTTTTGTCCCATCCTAAGTTTTTAGAACTTGACTAATTTGGTCTTCCTATGATCCAGGACTGTGGTAACATTCTCATTGTTGCCAAACTCTTGTCCTCTGCCCAGTACTCTTAGTTATTGATCATGGGCTCTTCCTGCCAATCCTTTACTGGACTAAAAATCTAGATGCTGAATGCTTAGGTCCTAGATCACTGTCCCTTAGGTAAGTAGATCAAGTGCTAGGTCTGCTCCTCCTCCCTTACCTGATTACTTTACCTTTTTTTGCACCAGATCTTAAAGTAATTTGACATGACTTATCTCTGAGCTTCACCAAAGAAAATATTGTCTCAAAATTCATGAAAACCATTGAAGGCTTAAAAACAAAGCATTAGAAAATTAAGAATTTTTGTCCACCCAGTAAAGTAGCATAGATTAATTCTGTCTTGATATATTAAACCCGATAAGTTCTTCCTATTGACAATTCATTATCTGCTAGAGGAACTCTGAGATCATTTTGTTAAATACTTCGAATTTATACCTGAGATTGCATGAGCTTTTGTTTATGTGGCTTGTCCTTGAACATACTGCAAAATCCTCACTTACTTTTCCTTGTTTAAGAAAAAGTTAAATCATCTGGTTTCAGATTGTTTGAAAATGAGTAACTGTTTCTCTATCACCATGCTTAGTTGTTTGGAGGTTAATGGGTTTCAATAACCTTTAAAAATCAGACAACTAGTCATGGGGTTATATTAATAGTAGAAACATTCTTTAGGGAGAAGTTTAAGTTTTAGAATTTGTTTCAAAACCAAGCAAATCCTTAAATTTGTGGATCTATCCAAGAATGAGGACTGATAGTGTCAGCAGGGGGCAGCCAGCTACTAAAATTTGGAAAGATATTTTTTCTTGGCTTTTGTATTAAAATTTTATAATTAAAAATAAAAAACTGTGCTAAGTTTTATAAAATCGGGTTCCATGAACTGCATCATAAACTACTGACAACAGTTGATTAAATATAATAAGACTTTATTGCTTAATCTTTAATTATTTTAAAGACAACTAATTTTAATACTAACCCCTTGAAGTTAGTGTCAGATCAGACTAGTTTAAGTTTGCAGTCCCACAGGAGATATGCTCTTTTTTATTAGATGGCCTTCCACAAATTTGAGAGGGTTTTCTAATCTGTTTACAGTTCCAGTTGACTAACAACACCTCAGTGCCTCCCACATGCATCTAAAATATAGATGATTCACTGGAATGATTGGCAAGAAATTCAGGAAGTGTTGCATTTGTATAGTTTTATGACAAAGACTACTGATCAAGAAGGACAGCCAGATGAAGACCTGAATAAACAACAGGCTGGAAGGGATTATAGGTCATCTTAGTCACTGTTCTTTTTCCGTAAAGAGACACCATGTCCATGACAACTCTTAAAATGAAAAGCATTTAACTGGGTGCTTGCTTATAGGTTCACAGATTTAGTCAATTTTTATTATGGTGGGGAATATAGCAGCAGACATGGTACATACACATGCTTGCATATACACACATACACACACAGAGACAGAGAGAGAGACACAGAGAGAGAGACATACAGAGAGAGATTGAGACTGACTCTGGCATGGGTTTTTGTAATGTCATACCTCACACTAGAGTCTGGCATGGGTTTTAGAAACCTCATACCTCATACCAGTGACACACTTTCTTCAACAAAGCCTCATCTTCTAACTGTTCTAATATTTCTCAAATAGTTTCACTCTCTGATGTCTAAGCATTCTAATGTATGAGCCTATGGAGCCGTTCTCTTTCAAACATCCATAATTTACTCCCTGTCCCCCCCATAGGTCTGTAGTCACATCATCATGTCAAATGAAGTACACCTTCAGAAGTCATCATAGTATACTCCAGTCTCAATAGTGCTTGCAAGTCTAAATTTGAAAAGTCTCCTCTGAAACTCATGGTGATTTCTTAACTGGAACCCCCTGTAAAATGAAAACTGAAAGATCATGTACTTCCAAACTACAATGGCATGCAATATGCATTACCATCCCAAAGGGATGAGCATAGTGAACAAAATCAAGGACCATAGTAAGAAACCCAGCAGGGCAAACTCCCATGTCTGATATCAAAGCATTCTTTGAATCTCCAACTCCTTTCAGCATTTCAACACTTCTCACTTTGGGTCTCATTCCAGACAGTGTCTTGTAAGGGGTGGTCCTGATGCTAATGTCCTGTTCCCAATTGGTTCTTGATAGATCAATAAAGATGCCAAGGGCCAATTACTGGGTGGAATGAAAGAGGTGGGACATCTGGATCTCTGCAGGTAGGTTAAGAGATGCAGGAAGAGAAAGGGGAATTTTTCACCAAGCTTCAGAGGGAAAAAAGGTCACCAGCCATGAGAGATCTTGAGGGGAGGGGCCATAGGCCACTTCCTCAGGTGGGATATTAGAAACCCAACTAACTTGAGAGCAGTTTTGGGTTGCTGAACAAAGACAAGGTAACTGAGCAACTAAAGTTGAGGGCAGCTTTATAGTGCGGAGTTAAGGGTATTGGGAAGAACACACTAGCAACAGGAGATTAGAAATACTCAGCAATCGAGCCAATAAGGCAACTTGAAAAATAAGCTAATGTGTGTGCATGTGTGTACGTGTCTTTCATCTGCTGATCTGAGGAAGCAGGGTAGGGCAGGTAATGTAGACCACCTAGAGCTTAAATTGGAATAGCAAAAACTGCAAAAACTATACACTACAAATGATGCCCACATTGGGTGAAAATCTATTATTAATTTAAAAAAATCCATGGATGGATTGCATACACACAGTGGTATAAGTCTAGGAAGAGGCAAGAATTTGTTTCTCAGTGAACTGAGACAAGTCATGTAGTTTCAGCACATGAAAAACTTGAATAAAGGAACACAGGGAGAGCCTCAGCTCAGAGATACTGGGAGCTCCTGCTGTGCAAAGAAACAGTTCAGCTGTTCTAAGGCAGTGAGAGACAAACAATAAAAGCTGCCTGCTTCCTACAAGCAGGTAATCAAAGGATAGATTTTTTTAAAAAATTGATTTAATTCATTTTAAGGATGACAGAAATTTAATTAATTAAAGTTAATGACAGAGAAATAAAAATATTGAGGCAATTGATCTTTAAAAAAAACAAAAAAAAAAGAGCGAATGTAGGGTTAGGTTGCCTGGCCTATCTCAGACTGTAGAAATTTAGGCCTTAAGATTTATAAAAAGAGAGAACCTGGAAATAAGCTCTTCTAGTAAGTATGCAGAGATATTAAATAAATAATTTAGTCCTTGATCACATGAAGGTCAGGGCATGAGACAGTAGAAGCACTATCTTATTGGTTAATATTTGTTTAGATTGCTTTACTTGCTTGAATTGTTTTATTTGTCAAAATGAGTGTGGTTATGAGTTTGGCAGTTATATTAAAATTCCTCTGGGAGAGAGGTCAAGCTAAATGTTCCATGAATCCTGGTGACTGAACCAAGGACATGCTATTTTTGGAGAAAGTCTCTGCATTTGTGTTGTCAGGAAAGAAGAATAGGCTCTGGAACCCTTCCAGAGTGATATGGGTCAGATATGACAGGAGAAGACCCCCTCAAGAACTATGAAATTTTGAGAAAATCAAACAGGACAGGTAAAATTTTTCATGTCATTCTTCACATGGCATGAATGAAGACTTATTACAATTGGTGGTTGATAAAATTAATTAATAAAAGAGACAGCTATCTTTCACCTGCTCAAACAAGTAGCAGAATTTCACCCATAACTGATCTAAACATCCTGCACAACCCATATGAAAATCTTAATACTACTAAAATTTTGGTTGTGAGATTCATATGTTACAGAATGTATAGCTCTGACAGGATTCATCTGCTAAGATGCTGAACTGGCCTGCCTTTCCAGCCCCTGTTTCCTGATGCTGTCCAGAGACTTACAGAGACCTGCTTCCAGAACAGCTTTGGGATTGATGCTGAATCCAGGTTATCCCATTTCATCCAAGCTTTCAGAGGGGCCTGGTCAGAATTTCAGTCAAGTTCTGAACCATCTAAATGTGCAGAGACTGGATAACACATGCTAAAGCTAGCTTTCTTAAGTCTAACCTGTTTTTCTAATTTTTCCACCCCTCCTTTAGAGAATTTTTTGTCATCCATATTCAGCAGGAAGTAGCTATGGAGAGTTGTCAGCCTAATTCCCTGGGTTTGGGTGTCTGGTAATAGTTACTTTACAACTTATTGATAGGTTGTAATCTTGAGGGAAAGTTTGAAAATGGTCATAATTTTGAACAAAATTAGATGGGATGGATTGTTAAGTTTTATTCTTGAACAAAGAATTGTGTAGACATAATCTTAATTTATATAAATCTTTATAATTGATACCAATTGAAGTTATGATTTCTTACATTGGTACAGAATTTATATTGATACAGATTTTAGGTTTTCATTGGTATGAATATGTATAATGATACAAAATTTGAAATTAATACTTTTACTCTTCGATAGTTATTGTGCCTATATGACTCATTTAAAAATATGAAGCTTGGACCCAGTCCTTCTAACAGCTGCTTTACAAACTGTTTAAGTTGATTAAGTAAAACAAGTTAAGGAACAGATAGCAAAATCATGGTTATATTAGATTCTGATTTAATTATAATAAAGTGTTTTCAGTTTACTCAAATAAGAATGGCTAAAAGTGGATAAGGTTTAATAGTTCAGAGGTACTTTACTTAGATAGTCTTCAGAAACATCAGCAATCCACAGAAAGTGACATTTAATGTTATTTCATTATTAAGAATCATATGACAATGACACATGTCTGTTCTGGACAGTTTCCCTATTCTCCTTCAAAGAAAAATTGAACGTCTTTACCTCCAGGTGAGGTTGCTTATCAAGGCAAGATAGACACTGGACCAAATTTGCTTATGTCATCTGCAGACAAATACTGTCCAAAAGGGAGAAGAAGAGCTTAGATAGTCAACTACTAGCTCTGCCAAGACAGGGTAAGCTGGTCTTTCATATTTTCATATTTTCTGCACAAAATGTCTACCAGATGTTTCTGGGCCAGAAGGCCAAAGATAGATGCTTTAACATTATGAAAAATTAGGGGCTGGCCAGGTAGTCAGCTGTCTCTATAATTGTTGCAAGTTTTGGAAGCTATTTTGGTGTTTTCTATATGCTGAGACAATCTTTCATTCATTCTTGGATTTCTGACAGGGTTGAAGACTAGTTATATTCTCATAATCAAACTCAATTTGTTTAACATTGAGAGAGAGGTTATAGAGTGGAAGACATGGTTTTCAGATAGTGTTACAGGCTAAAATCTAAAAATAATCTAGGGATAGAATCAATTCTTTAAGTTAGCAATTATGATAGAATACTTTATCTAATTGACAATATGATGGACTAGATATTAATTGTATATCATACTTTGTAATTTATATGATTGTTATGGTTTTGTTCAATATATGTCTTGGACGAGAGTTTTTTTTTTTTTTTTTATTTGATTGGACAGAAAAGGTGAGATATAGTGAGTGGTTCTGATGCTAAGGTCCTGTTTCCCAATTGGTTATTGATCTATCAATAAAGATGCTAGGGGACAATTGCTGGGAGGAAGGAAAGAGGCAGGACAGCTAGGAGATGCAAAAAGAAAAATAGGAATTTTTTTTTGACATGCTTAGGAAGGAGAAAAAGTGACCAACTTTGTGAGATCTCAGGTGGTGTGACTATAGGCTGTTTCTCCAGATGGGAGATTAGAAACTCAAGATGAGGGCAGTTTGGGGTTTCTGAATAAGGAAAAGATAACTGAAAAAGTAAAATTGAGGGCAGATTTAGGGTACTGAGCTAAGAGTATTGGGAAGGGCATGCTATCCACAGGAGATTAGAAATGACTAACAATTAAGCCAGTAATAAGACATATATATAATATGTGTGTTACTTTCATCCATGGATCCAAGGGAATCTGGGCAGGGCTGGTAGCAAGGTCCACCCAGAGCTTAAAGTGGGATAGCAAAAACTACATGCTGCAGTGTTTGTCTATGGAAGCATATAGACATATATGGTCCTTATTCAAATCACCACGTAGGTTTTCCATATGTTATCTCCTCATGCCATCAGGACTGCTATTATCCTGGCATGTATTATGTTTAGCCCATAGCACTTTGGAATCTAGAAATTTTTCTAAGATTTCATTTAGTACACATGATTGTTTATTGGCCATATGCTTGAACTCAATTTCTAGTCCTATCTTCTTCAGAGGTTGGAAAATTGGATTAATATACATGACATACAGACCAATATTATTATCACCTATTTGACTTTTTCAGCATGATTACCTTACTATGAGGATATTATCCTGGGACTGTCTATGAAGTTTCTTATTATCATAAGGAAGATTCTTCAGTTATTCCCCCTAAATTACAATTGTTGAGATTTCCCCTCACAAGAATCTAAAAATAGTTTAGGCAGATTTATTATTTTACAAAATCATACACATGTACAAAAACCCACCATTCCCAAAGCATATTAGCATTTAATAATACAGTTATTATATTTTTATTATCTTTTACTGTCACTAAAAAACTAGAAAAAATCATATTTTGGTGATGCACTGTAGATTTCACCTGGGGAAACATTTTGTTTCTGATTAAATATTGTTTGAAGCTGATAAATGATGAAAGAACACATTCTGAAGCCTCAGCTTTTACTTAACTTGTATTGACAGTGCCTGCCATAGATCGGGATGTGTTTTATGTCCCAAGAGTTTATGTTGGAAGCTCTGACCTACTGTAGCCATTTATGGGTTATAGAGTGAGCTATTGGAAGGTGGGATGCTGTTGAAGGTCTGTGGCCTTCAGAGGGGTTTATGATAGTTGTAATGAGACTCCTTAGCCCTTCTGATGAAGTTGTTAAGGGCCTGACAGGAGCCTTGAGTCTCTCTGACCTCATGCTTTGAGATGTGTTGTCTTCCCCCTGTGTATTTCCCATTGTGCTGACTCTGTAACTCCTCAGCAGAGGCAAACCAATCCTAGCACACAATCCCAGACTAGACTTCTGAACAGTGAACTAAATAAACTTTTCTTTATGAAGTTAACATGCTTCTATTACACTTGTGGAAACTAGACTAATAATACAATAAGCATTAGGAAAGAGTAACCAAATTATGGAAAAAATCAATAGGTAGTGAAAGGAAAATGACTGAGCAATAGATAATATAGTATATTTAATCACATACAAGAAGACATGAGATGTGATTTTCTTGGCTCCATTCCTAGTAGCTATGCTGCCTTAAAGATCTGGCTGTTCTTAACTTTTCCTCTCTATGTCTAACATATGTAAGTCACATAAAATGATTCTAAGTAAAATTATGTATCTTATTTTAAAACGTAAAAATCTACAAAGAATAGCCAAGCCTGTGCTGTCAAAGAGGGATAGGAATCAAAACCTCACAGTAAAATGTTACATAAAAATAAAGTGAGATTTCAGATGTCAGTGCTTGTGAATAAAATAGAGCGAGTTCATTTCATGAGAGACAGTGAACTGAAGACTACACTCTCCTATTCATACATAGAAGTTGTAAAACAACTATTTTCTTATCTAACATTATACTCCCAGCCAATATGGAGGGAGCCCAAGAAACCTATATGTTTATGAAATATCTTTCATTCTGGAAATGTATAAGACCAGAGGAGATTTTTTTAATGTAACTGATTTGTAGACCTGTGAGAAGTGAAACTAAAATTGTTTTAGTGCAGCACAAGAAGAAAAAAAGAAATGGTAAAAGGAAAAAAAAATAAATGTGTGGAAAATAAATACAGCAAGAGGAATTAAAGGACAGAAAAAAACCAACCCCATGTTATGAATTCTCACTCCTTGTGAAACAAATCTGCTCACAAACAATAGCAACAGAAGGAAAAGAGGTCAGTTATGAAAACAGAGATAAATTAAATGATCTAGGAATGTACTTTAAATGAACATGTTTAAAGTCTGAAGTAATAAAGAAAAAATAATATCACAAAACAGTGGAAATATTAAAACAGCACAGGTGCTTATGAATTGTGAGCCCATTAGAATCTGTGTAATTAAAAACTAATTAAAATAGAAAGCCAATAAACATTCTACTTGAGGCAGTTGAGGGAAAAATTATAATAAAGAACTTTGAAAAAATTACATAGAGTAGAGCTTAAAATTATAAAAAGTAAAAATATTTAAAGAAAAGTTTAGATAAATATGTCATTAATTTAGTTTTTTTTTAGTAAAATCTACAATGTTCTGAATGAAAAAACAATTTCCAAGATTAAAGAAACACAATTCCTTATGTTAAGAGAATTTTTAGCCAGGCATGATGGTGCATGTCTTTAATCCCAGTACTCGGGAGGCAGAGGCAGGTAGATTTCTGAGTTCGAGGCCAGTCTGGTCTACAGAGTGAGTTCCAGGACAGCCAGGGATATACAGAGAAACCCTGTCTTAAAGAAGAAAAAAAAAAAGAAAGAAAATAAAAGAGAATTTTGAAAATCCTAAATTTAGTAAATGATTAATATATTGTGACTTATCGCCTTAAAATTTCAAAAATCTATACCCAGTAAACTATTAAAAAGTAAAACAAAATTTAGAAAACCCCACAGTGGCCACAGAAAGAAAATGACTGAACAATGAGTAATATAATGTGCTTAGTAAATTGTACTACTTTATGGAAACTACTTACTTTATCAACTCATTTCAAATATAATTTTAATATTAAGTTGAATTAACTATGCATGAAAAATAATGTTCCTTCCAGAATTTACAGATCATTAAGAGAAAACCTCAGTATCAGGTTTGGCAACCTTCCTAAGATTGTTGATCACAGATGTACCAGGAGCCTCCAAAGCAACAGGGGCTATTACCACTGCTCTCTGTTGGTAGCTCACTAGAACTTGGAAATAAGACCCTAAAGATCTTATTTCCAAGAAATAAGATCTAAAGAAAACGCATCCTTAGGTCGCAGGAGATTGAGAAATCAAATTGGAAATGAACTGGAAACATCTCTCTGCCTGTTAGCTAGATCTCACAGTCTCTGAGGTTGATATGCAGTGTGCTGAGGGAGACAAGTCATCAACAGTACTACTCACCAGTGAACTCTGTGAGTTACAGTAATTATCTACCTGTAAGAGGTCCTCATTAGTACAGTGGTAACATGGCTATCGTATAGGCAGCTGACCACTTTCTGATTGGATTCAAGAGTTCAAGACTTCTTCAAGGAAGGAATTCATGACTAGTATTATAAGCAAAGTAGAGGCTAGGAAGATCATAGGCCCAAGGAGGGATATGTGGTCCAACTCCCTTCTAAGACCCCTGGTTATATCCTGTTCTCAGCCTCCTTCAGAGACACATCCTATTGCATCAGGTAATGGTTGAATGCAGAGATTTATAACTGATAAAAATACCTAAATAAGGAATTGTGAAGAGCTCTGTTTTAAATGGGACAGCCACACAGCATACTTTGAATAAGGCTCAGGGAACTGTGGGGCAAGTGGAACTGTGTCACCAGATAGAAGAACTGGTAAGGTCAAGTAGATTTTAAAAACCAGGTAAAACTCATTATTGAGAATAGCAAGTGTTAAAATCAACACCTGACCAGGTTCCTGTACTGGAGCATCATGACACCCTACTAAGAGAACCATGACAACTGGTCAAATAGCATAAAAACCTAGAGTTCTCCATGCAAATGAAGTTAATCCCAAGTAGGGCAAACAAACAAATGGACAAAACAACAAAGAAAAGAAAGAAAAAAAGGGAACAGGCAAATGAAAGGGTTTAAGGCATGGGTGTGTTGCTTTCTCTCTGACTTCCTTCATTGGGCTCTCCAGCCTGTAGGAATGTACTGTCCACATTCAAGGGAGTGCTATTCCCCCAGTCACTGCCCTTAACATTGATCCATATAGAAGTGCTCTTACAGATACATATACAGGCATGTTCTCAGCCTTAAGCATCTTGTAATCTACTCATGCTGACAAGACAAGACAAAGCATCATAGGAATTCAGAGGTGAAAGAAGTGGGACTTTTCTCTGGCAACTGAAGGTGACTGGATGCCAACAACACAATGGTCCTCAGCATAATGTATCTGTAAGCACAGCGATCACTGATGTCCCAGTCTTCACAACTGGGCAAAAGAAAAGTCTGTTGCCTTCAGTACTGGTATTCAGCATTTTGTTATAGCAGTCTGATCATAATAAGTTACAGGATGTGGTGTGTTGGAACATGGTCCAAGAATGGAATTGTGTGAAGAAAATTCTAAGTGCTTGTGAAAAAACTTGAAGAAAATATGAATCTTGTGAATCACTTTCATCAAAAACACACACAATTATTTTTGGATTATGCTTTCCTGCTCTTTGGGTATAGTGGATAGGGGTGAGTTTACTTCAGGTTATTCATTACTACTGGTTTTTGTTATTTGTTTATATGTCTTTATGGAAAACCATATTATTTCCTTGTGTGTCTTGCCTATAGAGTCAGAGGATCTGGGAGTTTTCTGTAAAACTGTGTCTCTTAGTAATGTTGAAAGTTATACCCATAACGTCTCATCATCACAAATGACATGAGCTGATATTTTCCCTCCCTTTCTTCCCTCCAGAATTTCACTATTTGTTATTGCATTCACACACATACTATTTTCTCTATTTGTTATTACATTCATACACACACACACACACACACACACACACACACACACACAATCATTCCTAGTAAAATCTCATCAATCTGTATAATGTCACTTGTATTTATGTTTTCAGGGCTGACCATTTGGCACTGGACAACTAGTTGGTGTGCTAAATCTGCTCCGAGATCACTTTCATTGCCTGTAATTCTTTCTCTACCTTCCTTATTTGTGTTTCTTAGTTTCTCTACTTGACTCTTGGCCTCTTTTTCTTAAGTTTTACCTTTGATCTTCCTGAAAACTGAATGTTTAGATGATATTCTCATAAAACTAACATATAAGTGATTCTCAAGATCATTCTGCCCCCTCTTCTGCAACGTTCTCTAAGTGTTAGGCTCAGGAATTTTGTAGGTGCACAGTGGCACACATACCTTTAGAGTAATGGACAGTTCTCTCATTAGACTTAGGATTCACTCAATAGGAAGAAAATCATTCCTGGGACTAGAAACCTAGAAATTACACATGGCTAGAGAAGTAATGGATCTTGGAGAAGAACATATGACTACTACTTTACAAAACTAGCTTAATGTCTAACTATAGACTACCATATTTTTTGTCATCATCATAAAACTAGCTTAATGTCTAACTATAGACTACCATATTTTTTGTCATCATCATAAGAACAAAATATCTGGTAATAATTTGGATTTGGGCTTAATAGATTTTACTTCCATGGCTGTATGGGTGACTCAGCTTTTTGGGTTTGATTTTCCCATATTCTTCTACATCTTTTCTGAGTCAACAGATTCAGGATATAAGCAACAAACATGGGTGCCATCAACTCCGAGAACTTTTACTAGTAGTCAGAGCACATATTTTCATGTCCTCAAGCAATTTAGTTTAGCTATATTTAAAATCATATTGCTTATCTATGAAACTTAAAAGATGATTCTCCAAGTATGATAACAATTCAAAAATTATGGGATCTAAGAAATGATGGAAGTAAACTCTCAGTAAGAAATAAGAAATTTCATCAAATATTTTATAGGTAAAACTGAACTTTCTTCATATTTTCTCTAGGAAAATTATATCTATATCTATATCTAGAGAGAGAGAGAATGGGAGCATGTCATCAAAAGCTCATCATAGTTGAAGTTTTTCTTCTTTCAATTATTCTAAAAGTGAATAATCACTTAAATCTGATTTTATCCTATTAGATAAATAGTTGAGGATCTAGATAAAGATAGGTAAGAAAGAGAGACAAATGATACATAGCATTTTGAACTCACCCATTTCAGAGGTGTTCTTAAAAATGAGTGTGACTGGAAAACCATGTGTAATATTATTCAGAAATATATATTTCACCTTCAATCTACATTTTCCTTAAAAACTTTAATTTCCTCATATAGTGTATCTTGAGTCAGAAAGATATCTGGGGCTTATTAGCCAGGAAGTATAGCTGAACTGGTGAGTTTCAGGTTCAGTCAGAACCCATGTCTTAAAAAAAGGTAAAAAGGCCTCAAGAAAGATAGCCTACAGCAACTTCTGGTCTCCATATATGTACGTAGACATGTGCCTGGGCACACTTGCACATAGGTACTATGTATAATATAATATAATATAATATAATATAATATAATATATATATGAATGATTTTCTCCTTTTTCATTTACTAATAATTTTGAGTATATAATCATAATTCAGATTTTAAATATTTTTGGGACTTGCTGGCTATTCTATATGTACTTTTGTTTATTGTCAATCTGTATTTGGGATAGTTTGTCTATTATTTTGGTTTAACTGTCAAGGTATGCCATTCTAGTTGTTACTGTGTTGGGCTTTGTGGCTGTAAAATTGTTTGTGGATAGATGTGAATTATAGTTCATTATGATGTTATGTTATTTCTTCCAGATTGACCCCTCCTGGAGTTTGTTACAATACTCAATAACTTCAATTTTATTTTGATTGAAATGATTTATGCTTCCTCCTAGGATACAGTGCTTAGTTTCCCCGTTGGAATCCTTACAGCCTTCAACTTTATTTTGGAACTCTTGTCCTAAGTAGTCTCATGAGGTACAGCTGAATTTCTGTGTTCTCTGAAATTTCATTTGGAATCTACAGAGGAACAATATCTCATACTATTTCTGGGCTTGCTCAATTCCACAAGCCTCTGGGTAGCTTTTTACTGCTTTGTTAAATCTAAGAGCCTTTCAAGAATATATATATCTATATCTCTATATCTATCTATCTATCTATCTATCTATCTATCTTCAAATGGGTTATATTCTTTGATGCTATGGTTGCTTTGGGTTATTTTCCTTGATGCCTTTTTACTTTAGTTTTTGGGATATAGTCTCTCACTGAACCAGGAACTCAGCAATTCAGCTATATCACCTGGTTAGTAAGGCCCAGAGATCCTTCTGCCTGAAGACATGTCTAGATCCGGAGTTATAGATATTCACCACCATACTTGGCTTTTCCATTAAAAGTCCCTTAACTTGATTGGCCATCTTCCTAGGCTCTGTTTCTGACTTGACAGAGAGTCTTCTATAGGTTAATTTGAGTCTCTGCATGTGTGTGTATATGTGTGTGTGTGTATGTGTGTATACATATTTTTTTTTCTCATCAGCATTTGAGTTATCATTAAACAACTTAACATTGACAAAGTTGTCATTGTAACCTAGGTACACCCAGTGTCTTCATCAGAGATGAAGGGCATTCATAGAATAAAAGCATCATTGTAACATTCTTGTTTATGAGTGGGCTTTCAAGGAATGTCAACAGCTTGAGGGATAGGGCAAAGAGTAGCAACAGATATTTTCCTTGGTGGTGATAGTCAGAATGGCAGAGATAGCACAGCATGAAGATCCTTTGTTCTGTGAGTTGAAACCTACACAAAACAGTCTTCTAGTCCTGGTCATGGACAGGCTGTGTGGTATGAAGTAGCCTTTATGGGTAGCTGTAGCCTCTTCTGACCAAATGACTAAACAAGAGGTGTTGCAGCTTCCTAGATGTGGATATGCTTTCTATTAGTTGTCTGTCACTCACTACAGAGTGAGCAAAGGGCTAACAGAAGCTTCAAGGTACTTAGGGGAAAACTCTTACAGAGAATAGAATAAAGCCAATGCTCCTACTGCAGTAATTGCAACAACTTAATATTGCTAACAGAGAAAGAGCATCTATAGTACTAATATTTGAGATATGTAAGCATACACACACATTTCAAACAAAGAAATGTATGTTTTAGAACTGTTAGGTATTTCACAAATTAAAAACATCAACACTTGGTACTCCAATAGTCTTAAAGCTTAAAGGTATTAAAAATGCTATCCACATACAAGGGCACAGCAATATATGTTCTTGGTTTTAGTGTGTGCTATTTCCAAGGCTTTCTAAGGTGACCTCCTGGGATGCTGCTTCTTATTAGGATGCTTCCTGCTCTGTCCTCTGCCCTCCTGTGGATGCTGAGGGCCTCCTGAATCCATCCCTCTGCCTCTGTATCATGGCCTCCATGCAACACAGCTCGTCCACCTTTATTACCTAGCTTCTTATATTTTCCCCAAGTGCACATGAATGGCAGGTGTTACAGACTTTTTCTAACTTAATATTATATTTCTAGAAACACACATACTTTTTTATCTGACGACTTTCTAAGGCCCCAAATTTACTTTCTTCTATCAAGATCTTTCCTTTAGTTCTCTAATATACTAGTTTATTTAAGTTGCTACTCAGCTTCAGGGGCTTCAATGAAGAGTTAGATTCAGTGTTTATGTTCTCACCTGTGTGAGCAGGCTCTGACCTCTATTCTGACCACAGGAGACATTCCTTCTTTGATATCACATTGATATCGCAGGACATTTCAAGCTGTAATTAAGATTACTACCAGGTTAAACATGGTAGAAGCTTCTCTTCTCTCCAGAGACATTATTTTGTCAATTACAATCCATGATATTAACAGGAATATTTTCATGTTAGAAAACTTAATATAAGTTATAGAATTAAAGTATTGAATGTTCGAGGTACATTGTTTTGTTTTACAAAAGAGATTGTGCTGCAGTGATTTATAATGCTACTCCTGAAATCTTGGTGCTAAATTCAGTTCTACCATTATTCTTGGCTTCTGGAATATTTTTAAAGGCTGTCTGTGAAATGCAGAATATTATATTTTATTCCTTGGAGTCTAGTGAATGTCTTTGTAAGACTCTAGTTCTGGCAACCATTCACCAAGGAACCCATCCATGGCCACTGTTAGCTTCAAATCATTGTTTCAGTTGCTGTCAGACATCACTGTGCTCTCCTACCTTACTCTAGATGGAAACCAGGCCTGCTATCATGTGGGTCAGCTACATCCCAATCTACTTAGCACTGTCTATGCTGTTTTCCCTCACACTGGAGGCACTGCCTAGCTTAGCCTCTCTCTGAGTATCTCCCAGAATTCCCTAGCTCCTGATTAACAAAAGGAGCCTCTGGTCTTGGGTTAAAGAGGCATTCTCTATTTATAATTATTCATCCCAGAAGATCTACTCTGTTAGAAGTCTGTTTAATTGGGGTTACCAGGGTGTTTTCCTCCTGCTGGCCAGTATGATTTTTCTCTGTCAAATATATAAAACTTATCCTTAATTTTTAATCGTGGAAATATTTGTTTCTAATTAGGTTGAGTCTGCATGGGAGCAAATTATCATGGTTGTCTACAGTGTAAATATGATTTGGACAAATGATTTTGTGAATTATGCTGAAATCAGGGAAAACAGAAACACCCATGTCACCCATTGGATGTGACAAGAAGCATCAGTTTAATTTTTATACTTCTTTAATAAAAATACTTTTTATTGGTTCTTTTCAAATTTCACATCATGTAAACCCCACGATCCACACTTGCAACCCTCTCCCTAACAGAAAAAAATATTGTGGAAGCTGTAGTGTGCCACGATGTGTCTCACACTGTGCCCTTTTGTCCATACTTCTTTGACTGCAATCTTTCATTGCAATAACTCGTTTGTCTGGTACAAGGCCTTTGGCTTCTGCTACGCTATCAATAATGGATCCTCACAGGGACTCCTCTTGGATACCTTGTTGTTGCCATGTGTCATAGAGATCTTAATAGTTTTGGATCTGTAGGACTAGCCTCTTCATACACTTCAGCAGTTCATGGATGGGGTAGAGGTTGTGGTGGGCCAACTCAAAACCCTGGATCTTGGCCTGAGACATATCTGAGCTGGACAGCCCAGTGGCTCTTCCACTTTTATGTCCTGGGGGATGATTCACTAGAAACCCCTGCAATCAAGGTCAGCTGTACCTTGATACACTGGTGAAGTATAGCTGGTGAGGGACACCTCCAACTCTCCCTGTCTCATGACCCCAGGCCAGCTCCCCTGTCTGCTATAGGGAGCCAGAGACTAGAGAGGAGAGGAAAGTAGGGCATCTCTCCCTCATCTCTGCCACTTCTCAGCAGACAGGAGGCAGAACTGGCTCTCCTGTGCACATGCTCTTGGACTGAGTCACATTTAACCCTGACATCCAGGTCAGCTTTCATGACCTGCCCAGGTGAGGTACAGAGCCCTCTCTCTTGAGTACTGTAGCAATTGAGGGGCAGGGACAGCTCCCTTGTTTCTTGCCTTTGTGATGAGGGACGAGGGAGAAGGAGAGTATCTCTCCCTTGTCCATGGCACTGTGGAGAAGATGAGTGGCAGGGCCAGCTCTCCCATATTTATACCCTTGGGGCTGACTCACCCTCAACCTCACAATGTTCAGAGCACTACCATAGCGGTCTAGAGCTAGGGTCAGCTCCTGTTCTCACATCTGCACGTCCAGCTCTTCCAAGATGGATGCACAGGCCAGTTCTGCATCAACATGTCCTTGGGTAGTAGCCAAGACCAAGGATGTCTGCCAGGCCTTCGGTTGTAGCAGAGAACTTCTGCTATAAGGCCGCGGACCCAGATGTGGTTCCTGGTTGCATCATTAGCTACTCATATCAGGCTGCTTCTCACAATCCTTGAATTTTCAGTTCTGCTTCTCTTCATTGTGCCCACAACTTTCTGTTTCTTTCTCTTCCATTTCTCCACTACTTACATGCTCATCTTAGTGACACCCCAGGGTCTCTGGGTTTCTGGGGTCATCTCAGAAGTGGTCTCAGAAGTGCTATGTCCCACTCATGCATTGTGGCATCCGCAGGAGTCATCTCAGGCATGGTCTGCCCCACCCCCAGTGCTGTGCTGGGTCTCAGGCAAGCTATCTATTAAGGCATCCTGGCATTGGTCTAATGGTTGTCTCAGGCTTGCTCCTTGACCTGGCCAGCCCAAATAGCCCCATGGGGGGGGGGTTGTCTGTTTCAGGCTCACCCCTTTTCTGAGGCCCACAATCCCAGGAGATGATTTTCTAATCTCTAGAATTTCTTGCTTCCAATGCTGGGAGCCTGTCTGGGCCTGCACAGAGACTGATAGTTGTTTCAGGCTCAAGTTTTAAGGGAACTGTTAGGCGACTCATCGTTCAGATGTCTACAGGTCAGAACACCGAGAATAAACATAGTCTCTTTCCTCTCTGCCACCAACTAACAAGAATGTGACATAGCAGCCACACCTGCATTACTTCTAAGGGCTGTTTACACTTATTTCTTAGCACTTTTATATGAAAACTCTAATCTTTTGTCCCAAAGATATATGAACATCTCTGTAGTTATTAAAAGCCAGTAATTCTTGCTGCTTTCTAAGAATATTCTTGTTACTACTGTTTTTTGATTTCAGTTCATGAGCTTAAAACATAATAAGCATTCTGTTGTATCAATTTGTAACCAAGTATAGACTCAGTAACACACACATCACCAGCAGCAACAGGGAGAAATGGCTTGTCTCTTAAATATAACACTGCAGACAAGTAGCACGCCAGACAAGTAAACTTGTAATGATTTGGTTTCTTTTTTTTGTTACTTTCTCTAGAGTCAAATTATCTAGAGAAGAATGGAGCAGAAAGCTTTCAAGAAGCCCTGACCTGTTTTTTCTACAACATCACCTCTGTCCTGGATGACTGCTTTAAGGTTAAAAGCATTAAGCCAGGCATTCTGTTGGCAGTCATAATGTTCACAGGCATGGAAACCCATGGCTAAGTGCTTGCTTAGTACTAAGATAGTCCAGAAGCCTTGTCCTAGCTAGCAGCAGGCAGGAGCTCCTATGTCCTTTTGTTACCTCATGAGCTCTGGAGTGACACTGGCTAAGACATGTGTGCCATTTCACAGTTTGAGAATACTCACTTACTTTTAAAAAGAAAAAAAAAGTGAAAATGGAGGCTACACTGCTGGGCAAGATTGCTGTGGGGATAAATGAGATTAAAAATAGCAAATCAAACCTCAGAGTGGTCTGCAGCACTTAACTGTCTGAAGGAAGCATTCATTCTTACTAGAATTCTCAGGGCCTTTGGAGTGTCTGCAAGTGACTGAATTATTTAAAGTTTATTTTGAACAATCTTAAAATTTAATAAAATCAGGCATAGATTAGGAGCCACTTTTTACATGCTGGAAACCACTAGGTTTATAGCTTATAGTGTGAGGGCTAACTGATATTGGGGGTTGATCTAAATTTAAAAAGACTTTCTCTGCCATCAGTGAATTCAGACCATTATGAATATAGTACAAATCACATTAAACTGAAGCAGTAATACTGTAACAATGTTACAAGTGTGTCAGGTGGGCTTTCACGGGATAATAGTGACTACTCCTGTCTGGTACAGTTAGAGAGGTGTCCGAGTGTGAAGGCTGTGGCCTGGGTAGAAAGCTGCATGGAGCACTGACAAAGGAGCTGCCCTTGTCTAGTCTTATTTGTATTGATAGAGCATGCAAGAAGAATCTTTCCTCTTCTCTTAGATTTTTCAAATCCTTCTATTAATAAGAGTTCTTAAATGCTTTAACCACCCTTCTCCAGAGGTAGTGGGAAAGAAAGGAAGATTATTAAGATAGAAGGGGAGTGGATCTGTTTAGAAATAGTTCCAGTCTGCATTGTCAGGATATATACCAGCAGTCCAGTTCAGTAGTGTCAGAACAATACAAGTCAGCAGGAGTGACCAGGACCAGCAGGGATGTGAGGAGAACTTCTCTGCTGTGCCTCTCACAATGAAGTGAAGATCAGTGAAGAGAAGGCAAAGATTCAAGACCAGTGAAACATTGCAAAGCTAGCTATGCAAGCCCACCTTCACTGTCCATTGAGTCCTCTTTATACTCCTTCCAAGCGTTACATGTCCTCCCCTTTGCCTCCCACATGTCTTGCTTCAGCAAAACACCATGTGAGTCTGTCTTAGCAAAACTCCATGTAAGTCTCTATCAGCTGATATCAAGCTGCCGGAATACCACCAGAAGTATTTTGGGACATTTCTTTCTATGAGGTCCTGACAAAGGATGACCACTTAGGAACAGCAAGGTGTGCCAATACCATCCAGTGTCATGTACCGTCTGCTGGGTTATATTTATATTCTTTCGTATCATCATGCATCCTTTTACATGTTTGCTTTAGCAAACATCCTTCCACCTGTGGCTGCTTCAGGAAAACATCCTTTGCCATAACTGGCATTCCAAAGAAACCAGAAGAAGGGTGGGTGGTTGGGGAAACTCATAAAAGCAGGGGGAGTGGGGATGAGATAGGGGGTTTCCAGGGGTGGGTCCGGGAAAGGGGGTAACATGAAATGTAAATAAAGAAAATAACCATTTTTTTAAAAAAAAAAAACATGGAAAAAATGAGGAAGAAACTAAATATATAACGAAGTTTCCACTTTACTTTTTATGGTGGATTTGGGGAGTATCTTTGCCCTACTCCATTCTGTTCTTTACAAGAATGTGAACGGGGCTGCTGTAACACTGGCAACAGTGCTGCTCAGCCAGTAGCAGAGGGGTATTCCCGCAGAGCCAGAGAATCCACATTAAGAGCCCTGGGCTCATTGTATAAGAAGATAAGAATTACATTTCATGCAATCCTTTCATATGAGGGAATGTAGCTATTGTCTCATCAAATCACTATTACTTCTTCTTTTTGTCATATTCAGTTATATAAAGCCTAAATGATATATATCTGCTTGTATGAATACAGAAACATCATTTATATTTTTAAAAAGAGCTAGTAATCACAAATCAAAAGCCACAAATTATTGTATTTGACTTGTTTTTATGCCACTGATTATAATAGCTGAATATGAGAAAAATGTTTGCTAATGGAGATTTAAAATATGTTATAAGAGGAGAAAATCATAAACGTTTAAGATTAGTTTTTAAGGCACTATAAAATGGCTTGACATGGAGTGGCCTGTGTGCTTATTGGAGGCTGCAAAATAGAACATTCTGAAAATGCAACTGCTCCTGTGGTGTCAAACCAGAGGATCTGAAGAAGTCTTAAAAACTAGACTGCATCTCTCTTCATACATAACTTTTTGAAACCTCAAAGGCTTCTCCTGATGACATACCTCCTCCAACAACACATCACTTACTCCACAAAGCCATGCTCCTAACTCTTCCAAACAGTTTAACTGGGGACTAAGCACAGAATATATGAGCCTAAGAGAACTGTTCTTATTCAAACGACCACATTCTACTCCCAGGCTCCCACAGTCTTGGATCCATATCACAATGTATAATATATCAGTTCAACTTCAAAAGTCGTCACAGTCTTCCACTGTTTAGAAGTCCAAAGTCTCTTCTGAGACTCAAAGCTGTACCTAATTATAACCCCTGTAAAATGAAAATAAAAAAGAAGATCAAACCTTCCAACATACAGTGTCATAGAATATATGACAATATATTCCAATAGGGAGAAATGGGAAATATTAGCCAAAGCAAGTCAAAGAACCAGTAAGCAAACTAAATTCTGTACCTCTTTGTCCAACATCAAAGTGTTCTTCAGACCCTCAACTCCTTTCAGTTTTGTTGGCTGCAACACATTTTTCTCCCTTGGGCTAGTTTGATAGCCCTTCAGCCAGACTCTTCGGTAGGTATCCCATGATTCTGGCATCTCCAGCAACTTGGAGTCTCCAAAGCAATCCAGGCTTCACTTTCAGAGCTTCATGTAGTGGCTGGTATTTGCTTCTGTGCAGAGACTTTCCAGTCAAATGCCTGACCTCAGCTGCTTTCCTTAATCACAGTGGATGCCATAACCTCTTTGCATCTGTATCATTTTTGATAAAGAACTGGGCAGGGCCAAGGCTGCCAAGTTCTACTGCCTGCTGGGACTGCAACCTGGTCACCTCCTTGAATTATATTTGCATTAGATTTTTCTTTTTATAGTTGTTTCTGTTTAGGTTGAGGAAAGCCCTCAGATATTTTTTTCTCACAGGAGAAAGGAATAGCTGGGTGGGATCTTGCCCTGAAGTTACCACTCCCTTCATTACATTTAACATTAAGCCTTTCTTTAAACTCTCAACTCCTTGAATTCAGGACTTGGCTCCAATATTTTAGTCTCCTGTGTTCTTTTGCTTCTCAAACTGTGTTATATTTAGAATTTCTATTTGCTCTGTTTGCTGTTTTATAATGTAAATCTGCATGTGTGTGATCACTAATCACCACATAACACAGTCAATACTGGGCTGTCTTGAAATCTCATTTGCCAGTAATATTAATATAAATCTCTTCAATTTAGCCTCTGGCAGTTTTTTGTTGCTGTGAAGAGACCACAACAACTCTTTATAAAGGAAAACATATAATTGGGGCTCACTTATAGTTTCGGAGGTTTAGTCCATTATCATCATAATGGGGAGCATTTCACTGAAGAATGAGCTGAGAGTTCTACATCTGTATGAGGAGGCAGCTGGAACAAACAGTGCACAATGACCAGCATTGAATATCAGAGACCTCAAAGCCCATCCCAATTGACACACTTCCTCCAACAAGGCCACACCTACTCCAGCAACTTGACACCTCCTAACAGTGCCACTACTTATGGGCATTTGGAAGCTCTACTTATTCAAACCACCAAAATAGTCATATTCTTTGCCAAAATATTACAAGAATGATCTCTAATATTCTTTCCCTCTGAGACTTCGTAAGCTGGGCCTCCATGGTCCACATTGTTCTCAACAGTGTTGTTTTCCATTCTTTAAGTACAATGGCCCACTTACAGTGTTCTATTGCGGTGCTAGTCCGAAGTGCCAACGTCTCCCATAGTTTTTCAAAAATCGGCATAGTCAGGCCTGTCACAGCAGCTCAACTCAAATGTCTGGTGCCATCTTTTGTCTTAGTGTTCTGTTGCCGTGAAGAGACTCCATGACCAAAACAACTTACAAAAGTAAGAGTTTAATTAGAGTTTCCTTACATTTATAGAAGATTAGTCCATGACCATCATGGCAGGCATGACACTGGAGCTATCACTAAGAGCTTGCATCCTGAACTGCAGGTAGACAGATGACTGGGCCTGGAGAGAACTTTATAAAAATCAAAGCCTACCCCTAGTGAACACCTCTCCCAAGAAGGCCACACTTACTCCAACAAAGCTATAACTCCTAAGTTTTCCTAAGAGTCCACCAACTAGGAACCAAACATTGAAAGATATGGTCCTATGGGGGTCATTCTTATTTAAAACCACCATAACTGGCTTGCCAAAAAGAACAAAAAACTCTTCTTTTCTAGAAATATTTTGCTTGTATTTATTTTCACATATTATTAAGCTCAAGGAAATCTTAATGTATTTGTGACCCTATAATGAGTGTATACAAATATCTTTTGTTGGTAAAGTTCCAAGCCTGCCCCTCATACTTTCCTGACAACTGAGTTATTTCTCCATACTTGTACCTGGGTTCTCTGACCTCATGAGCTGTCTATTCTGCAACATTCTAGTGATCTATGTGATTCAGGAAAAATAATCAGATGGGCTTTGGGGAAGAGGAGAATATAATTGTAGAAAGCTTCCTTTGGGAGGCGATCATGCTAATTTTGATTATCATTGCCTTAATTCTCATGAGGAAAGAAATCCAGCAAGACCTACATGTGAGCTACTATTCTCTTTCAAATCTTTGCCTTAAACTGTACATGAATCAAGTTTGTGATGTCTATCCTAGAAGCAGGTTACTATAAAAAGACTTAAGTTACTTGCATACTGTCTATGATCTCTTTCTCCAAAACCTGCTTTAAAAAGACTAAATATGACCCATCTAACAATCAGAGAGCAGATGCAGTTCCCTAGGAACCACTCTCTGCTCAGAAATGGACACAATCAGGGCTTTGTGTGCAACAGTGACCATGGATTCTGCTGCATAAATGTCCTCTCAGAGATGCTGAATTGCCCTGGAAAGCCCAAGAAGAGCTTTGTGCCAGCGACTTCCCTGAGCTGTCTTTGAAACTGACCTTATTAAATTTCTGCTAGGGTAATTTGCTCTGGGGAATCTTCTGAGTTATTTGAATGGTTTGAAATAAGCTCCCTGTCTTTGACCTGAGTTTGGTTAGTAGAACAAGGTTCATAAGAGGTTAGCTGGGCTTCTGTTTCATGTTGTAGAAGAAAAAAAAAAAAACCGCATGAACTGTTTATTGAATTCTAAAATGCTCTAGTTCCTTCTGCTTGAATTACAGACTTCTTACCTGCTCCCTCCTAATCCTATCTATCTAAATATGTAACAATCATATTCATATAGATAATGACAATGGCTAATACAGTATTTTATGGTTTTTCTACACTGAGGCATGACTGGGCATAACCATTTTCCAGACCTTAGAGCTGTGGCTGTTACCTTTTCTCATTTGATCCCAGAACCGCCTGGACTTACGTGGGATATGCCTATATGTCAGTCACCAACATTGCTTGCCTCTATTTTCCTGGAATAGTTTTTACCTGTACAGGCCAGTAGCTGTTAAAGATACTGCACAGGAATCAGGTGCTCTTTAGTTTTGTATACGAACATTAAATTACATAGGCAACAGAAATGAACTTATAAAAAGAATGATGACTTTAATAATGCCCAGTGGAATACTAAATAAAGTTTAAAATGACAAAATAAAGGACTGACATTCTTTGTAGGGTCAGATGAGGATCACTGATTAAAAGGTATAGCCACCTATATCCCCTAAGACTAGACTGTAGAGAACCCCATCAGGAGGACATCTAGAAACGAGACCAGCTGAGGGCACCTTTTAAAGATTCTAAATGAAGTGGCCTGGTTAGGGGACCAAGTAGAGATGTGAAGGAGAGTAGGATTTTCAGTAGTCTTTTATCAACTTTTGAGAGTAGATTGGAAATAATAAGAGCAGATATATGCAAATATACCTCCATCAGGTTCTAAACCTGCCCCTCATAGTCTTTCCTAGGATAATGAAGCAAAGCTTCAAAGCATCTGACTCTGCTAATTACAGATGATGCTTAGGGGCTGTCAGTTGTTTACTATGCATCTTAGGCAATGACTTCAAGAAGCTGACAGAAAACTTCTGATATGGACAAGGGAATGAATGTGTTAAGTACGGTAAAGGAAAAAAAAAACTAATACAGGCTAGGGATGTGGCTCAATAGTCAAGTACTGGTTTAATATCTACAAAGGTCTGGGGTGGATCCCTATTATTGGAAATAAAGGAAAAAGAAAGAGACTCACAAATATACACCTGTCTTTAAAGAATGTGTATCTAGAGAAAGAAGAAACTAGAGGTAGACAAAGTGGACTGGCCACACTCACCAACTTTTATGCTTAAGAAACACCAACTCCCTGGCTACCTCTGTTTTAAGCTGTATTCTCAAGTGTGATTCCATGGTGAAAAGCTGTGGAAGATAGTTTGTCTCCCAGAAAGAGTAAACACAGGTGGTCTTTCACTCTATTATAAAAGCCTCAGTTTACCTGTGTTCAGGACTTCCTTTCAGAAGGAAACCCACTGTATGTGTTGATTGTGAACATTCCTGAGGGAACTGAGGCGCTAACATTGCTACTTTGTGATTTCTACCAGACAGCTCTGCAAACCATGGCAAGCTAACTTGTTGCTTGAAGCAGTAGACAGTCCCAAACTCTTACTATTCTCTTTTTACTAGTTGTATATTGATTTTGGAGTTTGATTATATTTGTTTCGTTGAGACAGGTTTTTCACTAAATCCACCAAGCTATCCTCAAACTTTCAATCTTCCTGCTTCCAGCTTCCCTGGCGCAGAAATTATAGAGCATGTCATTAAGTCGGAAGCAGTATAGTCTCTGGCTCAAGGCAAAGTAGGTTTCAATAATTCCTCTAATAAACATAATCCTTTTACACTTTGAGTTTGCTCTTTTCATCTGCCCGAGTAAAAACAAAATAGGTATCTCAAAATATCTTTTTTATTGTAACCAGGTATTACTCACCAGACTTTCATAGAGTAGATATTCATTAAATATCTACCGCCCAAGAAAAAAACTGAAGTAGAATAAGGTAGATTTAGAATTAGGAGTAGTTGGAGAAGTCTTGATTTTAATATTTACCCACATTCTAAAGTTAAAATTCTATTTCAACAGTATAATGAAAGTAAGCTATTACAGAGAATTTGCCACTTACATTTTTTTCTTATTTTTCAAAATTAATTAATTTATTTTACATCCTGACAGCAGTTCCTCTCCCTCTTCTTCTCCAAGCATCTTCCACTCATCACCTAATTCACTTCTCTTCCTTTTTTTCTTCAGCAAAGGGCAGTCTCCCATGGATATAACCATGACACATCAAGTTGTAGTAAGAGTAGATACCTTCTCCCCTATTAAGACAAAACAAGGCAACCTAAGTAGGAGGAAATGTTCCCAAAGCCAGGCAATAGAGTCAGGGATAGCTCTTGCTCCTGCAGTTATGAGACCTGCAAGAAGACCAAGCTACAAAACTATAACTTATGTACAGAGGGCCTAGCTCAGTCCCATGCAAGCTCTCTGGTTGGGAATTTAGTCTCAGTGAGCCTCTATGAGCCTAGGTTAGTGGATTCTGCCACTTATATTTTTGACCCCAACTCTTGCTACTCACACTATCAAGTGAAATGGTTGATTTTGATCTTCTCATAGGTCTTTCTTAGCAATTAATCCCAAGAAGTCTAACTCATTGAGTTGAGTGGCCATTTTCTATTGATATTCTCTTTTTATTCTGTCAGAATCATACCAGATGATATGTTTTAACTGGCAGCAAGGAAAAATGAGTATCTAAATATGTGAATATTGTAAATAAACCTGCACCCTTTTTCTTTTCCTTTCTTTCTTTTTTTAGAATTGTTTAATTTTGACTTGCTTTCTACATTTTGTTTCACAAATGAATGAAGGAATTTCATTTTTAAATAACTTTTCTATAGGCTCACAGTATTTGTATTTTCTTCCAAGAAATGGAATTTAATGAGACACTATGATAGTCAAATCACTTCCAGAAATTAGAAACTGTGTCAGTGCTGAAGTTTCATTAGGAATCTCTCTGATTTACAACTAGTGATGGCTTTCTTGTGTTTTCTAGAAGTGTGAAAATCCAGATGGGAAAACCTCTCACTATTAAAAGAATCAACTATTGATTGTGGTTACACAAGCACAAAGACACTCCTTGGTACTGTTCCTCTGGCAAGTGTCAAGAAGACCATATGGCTGGGTGAGCTCAATTCATCACCATTTTGTTAAAGAGACTGAGGTTGCTGGTTAAGGCCCATTGGGCCTGTCAGTTCTCTTCTGCCATGCCAACTGTCTTACACACAGGAATGTATGTGTATGCCAGACCCTTTCAATGTCTTATCAGTTATGACTACACATGGACAAAAACTAAGAGGATCAAGTCCATTCTGTTTTGTCTGCTTTGTGTTCTTAAATGTTTGATGTTCAAAAAACAGTTTCCCCAATAATGTTAATTACTTTAATGTACTTCTAATGATGTCTTAGATAAGGAGAATTTGGCTTGATAGACACAAAACTAATTATACAAAGTTTTACAATTTTAAATAAAAGGAGAAATTGATAAAGAGTGGATCAAATCAAGTCAAACTAAAAAACCACACAGAGCATAGAAGTTCCAGGACCGTCTTTTCACTAATATCTTCTAGAACTAATTTTATTCAAAATATTTCTATGCATATTCAGCATTAATGAGCTCATGCTTTTGGAAGATATATTTAATAGAACTGAGGTTTCTCTATAGAAAATTTTCTCTCCTAGTTAAGCTACTTGCTTTGTGAGTCAAAAGTGAACCATTGGATGAGTTTTCTCTCTGCAAGTGTTGTGAGCATGATGTTCATGTGATGCTGGATGTGAGCACCATTGCATTTCCTTGATCCTTTTTTTTTTGTTTTTATATGTTTTTGTCTTAAAATGAGCATTCAGAGTAATAACCTGGATACAAGTGAAGGTATATTTCTTACTTAAATATTGCTGGAAATCCCAACCTGTTCAAAGGTATTCTGAGAGTAATCAGTAGATCATTATGTGTATAATAGACATATAATGTGTATTTATTATATCTGATATATTTATTTTTTCCTATGAAATTGCATCTGATAATTTGAGTGTGGAAGTATTCTAGTAACCTAAGATTTGCATTTTTTCTTTGAATTTATCTATATATATTTTAGGTGGAATAAAATATTTTTCTGTGCAGTGATCTGAGGCTATTTGCTACAGTACCAGATGATTCTTCTGTTGCACTTGAGAATTTTACCACCTGACAGACTTTGTCAGGGCATGTGTCAGTCATGTTGCTCATGGGAAAAGTCTTCCAAATGACATGCTTGTCTCTGAGGGCATTTATCTAGAGCATGTGTTAAGTCTTTAGAATCCTTGAGTTCACACATTAAAGACATCAGTCTAGTCGTAAATTGTTGCAGGTCCACTAGCTCAGTGCCTGGAAGAAATTGCATCTAGGAAATTCACAGGGTTCATTCTCTTTTCTCTTTCCTGTTTAGGCTCTAAAATCTACTTATAAACTCTTGGGAGGAGAGGGCAATTCTATTTTCTTTTAAAAAAGTATTCCACCTGCAGTGTAGTTTTTCATATACTGACAACCAATCAAAATTTATTGGTGATTTTAACATCTATTAAGAATTGTGCCTGGGAGCACTTCATGACTACTTTGGCCTTACCCTGCTCTGCACTCAGTAATTGATCGATCCTTAAAACATCAGGGTGTGCTTTGATGATATGTTGTTGTTTCCTGTAGAGGCAGAACTGTCAATTCATAGTGTGCTATTTTTAACAATGAAAACAAGTTAAGCTACCTTTCTCTTTCTGCCTCCTATGACAGCTGACAGTCATTAGACAATGACGAATCTGAAGGACACGGCTAGGACTCTGGAACAGGTTGGTGGGCTCTTTGCAGCTGTGATAGCACAGCGTATGTTTATTAGCACTGTGCCCAGCTTGTGCACACATTACATCATTACAGTGTTAGGTGAAATATTTGGTTCAGGCAAATGTCTCTCTTGACACATTTCTGCTAATCATACAGCAGCAATATAAAAATGATGTCGGTCAGGTTTTATTGAGAACTTACCTATCAGGTGGGCTTCTGTAGGGGTTTGATTCAATTTTCTAGATAATCCTCTAGAGAACATACTTTTATCAGTATGCATGACTTTGTGTATTGGGGGAAAGTAAGGTGTGGAAGGTTTAAAACATTCCCTAAGGTTCATAGAATGGATATCCACAGTCAGTAAGTAAGTAGTAAAGAACTGCATTCAATCTTCAGATCCCATATTCTGAAACCATCATCACAATGAAATTTGTAGTACCTTACTGGAAGAGTCCATGTTTTCTTTGTCTTTTATTTACTCTGAGGTTCAGAATAGTGCTGTATCTTCTATGAGGAAATCATAGCTTACATCATTCCCATAAGTATTTGTGTTTTCAGCTGGATAAAGGACACACATGTGAAGCCTGATAAGATTCCACTGTAGCTAGTTTGTCAATTCCAAGGGTGAGGCAGCTAGTCTCAAGAGTAGAACTTAAAGAAATAACCGAAGTCTGTAGCATGTTAACCATGGATATATCACCTGCTGTTTCTTTTGATAAAATTTGTGCCAATTGATAAGAATTCTTAGGAATTGGCACTAAGAAATTTAATTCAATAAAACTCACATAAAAACAATATATAAAAAGTAGCCTGTTGTATGGAGAAGGGATATAAGCATTCCTTGGTCACAAAAAGTCAGAAAAAAGACAAGGACACTCACAATTCCATGAATTATTCTCTTGAAAATACTCTTGAAAAGACCTGTTGCCAATGTAATGATATGACAACAAGTAATTTAGCAGTTGTAAAGGAAAAATAATTCAACAAAATGGGATTAAAAAAGATCATAAAGAATGTTTTTATGGGCAACTATTTAGCACTGGATAGGACAGGATGAATTTATGTATTTAGGAATACATATTCTTATATTAATTATGAATACATATACTAATTATATATAATTAATAAAAAAGAGGCCATGAATTCACAAGAAGGTTTGGAAGGAGGAATGGGAAGAGAAAAATGATATATTGTATTAAATCATTAAAAATAAGAAAAGTATAAAATGTGGTAATACTTACTAGTAATTTATCTTGTGGTAATTTCTAGTAATATTAGTAGGCAACTAGAAAAATATTTTTCAAAGACATTGTTTATAGTGAAGCTTATGTGATGCTATTATGGACTGATTTGTGTTCCTTTGAAAGTCAGCCATGATGTCTATGGTATTTAAAATAACTGCCCCCTCCTCCAGGCTTCTGTGATGGAACACTTGGTCCCCAGATGATGAAGATAGTTAGGGAAATTATGAAACTTAAAATGTGCAACATTGCTAGAGGAAGTAACCCACTGGAGTGGGCCTTGAGGGTTTGTAGCCTTACCTCACTTCTGTTCATCCTCTCTGGTTCCTGTGTGTGGATGAAAATGTGATCAGTCACCTTCCTGCTCCTACCACCATGCCAGGCCTTCTCCTCTTCACTGTAATGTATAAATTCTATTCTCTGGAACCTTAAGCCAAAATTAGTCTTCATTAAGTCGCTTTTCTATTTTTTCTT
Source organism: Rhynchomys soricoides (assembly GCA_019843965.1). Classification (NCBI taxonomy): domain Eukaryota; kingdom Metazoa; phylum Chordata; class Mammalia; order Rodentia; family Muridae; genus Rhynchomys; species Rhynchomys soricoides. The sequence continues at coordinate 18,994,753 of JADRCH010000027.1, forward strand.
TTTTTTTCTTTTCATAATTTATTTACAATTAAAATGTTTCCCCCTTTCCAGATCTCCCCTTTGGAACCTCCCCATTCCCTCCGTCCTCCTCCTGCCACTATAGGAATATTCTCCAACCCACCTACCCACCCACCGACTCACTCACTCACTCTTGTCTTCCCTCCTTGTCTTTCTCCTATACTGGGGGGATCTAACACCCTCAGGCCCAAGGGCCTCTCCTCCCACTGATGGATAACAAGACCCTCCTCTGCCTCATTTGTGGCCAGCACCATAGGTACCTCCATGTGTATTCTTTGGTTGGTGGATCAGTCTCCAGGAGTATGGGGGGGTGGGCTAGGCAAGTTGCCACTGTTGCTACCTCCCTGGGGCTGCACACTCCCTCAGCTCCTTTAGTCCTTTCTCCAAGTCCTCCATCTGGGATCTCACACTCAGCCCTACTGTTGCAGCGAAGTGACTCTCGGGTATTTCAAACTTTTGGGCTAATAACCACTTAACAGTGAGTACATACCATGTTCATTCTTTTGTGACTGTGTTACCTCGCTCAGGATGATATTTTCAAGATCCATCCATTTGTCTGTGAATTTCATGAAGTCGTTGTTTTTAATAGCTGAGTAGTATTCCATTGTGTAAATGTACCACATTTTCTGTATTCATTCCTCTATGGAAGGAAATCTAGGTTGTTTCCAGCTTCTGGCTATTATAAATATGGCTGCTATGAACATAATGGGACATGTGTCTTTATTACATGTTGGAGCATCTTCTGGGTATATGCCCAGGAGTGGAATAGCTAGGTTCTCAGGTAGTATTATGTTCATTTTCCTGAGGGTCTGCCAAACTGATTTCCAGAGAGGTTGTATCAACTTGCATTTCCACCAGCAATGGAGGAGTGTTTCTCTTTCTCCACATCCTCGCCAACATCTGCTGTCACCTGAATTTTTGATCTTAGCCATTTTGACTGGTATGAGGTGAAATCTCAGGGTTGTTTTGATTTGCATTTCCCTGATGACTAAGGATGTTGAGCATTTCTTTAGGTGCTTCTTGGCCATTCGAGTTTCCTCAGTTGAGAATTCTCTCTTTAGTTCTCTTCCCCATTTTTTGATAGGGTTATTTGGATCTCTGGAGTCTAGCTTCTTGAGTTCTTTGTATACATTGGATATTAGCCCTCTGTCAGATATAGGATTGGTAAAGATCTTTTCCCAATCTGTAGGTTGCCGTTTTGCCCTATTTACAGTATCCTTTGCCTTACAGAAGCTTTGTAATTTTATGAGGTCCCATCTGTCAATTCTTGGTCTTAGAGCACAAGCCATTGGTGTTCCGTTCAAGAACATTTCCCCTGTGCCCAAGTGTTCGAGACTCATCCCCACTTTCTCTTCTATTAGATTCAGTGGATCTGGTTTTATGTGAAGGTCCTTGATCCACTTGGACTTGAGCTTTGTACAGGGAGATAGGAATGGATCAATTTGCAATCTTCTACATGTAGACCACCAGTTGAACCAGCACCATTTGTTGAAGATGCTTTCTTTTTTCCACTGTATGGTTAGAAAACATAGACACAACAGTCAAAGAAAACACAAAATCCAAAAGTCCTAACCCAAAACATCCAAGATATCAAGGATGCAATGAGAAGATAGAACCTGAGGATAATAGGTATAGAAGAGAGTGAAGACTCTCAACTTAAAGGACTAGTAAATATCTTCAACAAAATTAAAGAAGAAAACTTCCCTAACCTAAAGAAAGAGATGAAATATACAAGAAGCCTACAGAAAGCCAAATAGACTGAACCAGAAAAGAAATTCCTCCCATCACATTATAGTCAAAACACCAAATACACAAAACAAGGAAAGAATATTAAAAGCAGTAAGGGAAAAGGGGCTAGTAACCTATAAAGGCAGACCTATCAGAATTACACCAGACTTCTCACCAGAGACTATGAAAGCTAGAAGATCCTGGGCAGATCTCATACAGACTCTAAAAGAACACAAATGCCAGCTCAGGCTGCTATACCCAGCAAAACTCTCAATAATCATAGAGGGTGAAACCAAAATATTCTACGACAAATCCAAATTTACACAGTATGTTTCCACAAACCCAGCCCTACAAAGAATAATACATGGAAAACGGCAATTCAAGGAGGGAAACTACACTCAAGAAAAAGTAAGAAAGTAATCTTTCAACAAACTCAAAAGAAGATAGCCACACAAACAATATAAACAGCATCAAAAATAACAGGAAATAACAATCGCTATTCTTTAATATCTCTTAATATCAATGGTCTCAACTTCCCAATAAAAAGACATAGACTGACAGACTGGATCCATAAACAGGACCCAACATTTTTCTGCATCCAGGAAAAGCACCTCCGTGTTAAAGACAAACATTATCTCAGAGTAAAGGGCTGGAAAACAATTTTCCATTAAGTCGCTTTTCATCATGGTATTTTATTACTAAAACAGAAAATCAACCAATTCAAAACCCCATATCACAATGTGAATATTAAACCAAGTTGAGAAGTTTTGATTAATTTGAAAGCATTTTTGAGACAGCAAATGGTTAAAATATTCTAATCATATCAAAAAAATAATCAGTTTGACATATATGAAGATTTATTATAATCATATAGTAATTGAGATTAAAAATAAAATGGTAATTTAACACTTTTCCAATTATCCGAATTTGAGAATGATTAAGTTGTCAGTTGTTAGAAGAGATTTGGACCAGTGACAGTTTCCACACATTAAACATCAGCAACAATATTTTCAGGAGCTCTGTTCATAACAAACACAGGAAACAAGTCAAATATCAATAGGTAAACACAAAACATTACACACTGGAATGTTATATGTTCATGAATATGGCAGACTGACTCTTACACAGTCAGCAATGACTTTTAGTGACTGAGGAGTGGAGGTACAATTTTGTAAGATCTTGCAATATCATAGCTTTTCTGAAACGACACAAAACTACTAAGTTCTGAGGTTTGTCCCCACATTTCATGAGATGGCATTTCTTAGTTTTGCTTCTTGCTTTAACATCCTTTATCAGTGGACATATTAGGCAACCAGTCAGGCAGAGAGCAAAATCAGGGACTTCGCAAATTCTCATTTACAGAGAATTCTCAATTTAGAAATATCTGTTAGCTTTAATTTTGATATGATACAAAGATCCATTATTCTTTAGTTTTCTGACTATGAATTTATATCTGTTCTCAGTCTATATTAATATTATTTCCACTTTTCAGGTAATATCTTATTGACAGTGATTTGTATTTTTCTCATCAGCTCTCTGTGGGCATGGATTAGAATGGAAAAATAATGTTTTCCTACCATATTTCATAAATAATTTCCACATAGTGCTGCAAATCAAATTACTGTTACAAAGATATGTTTGCTTAGTTGTATAAGTTCTTATTTTAAAAAAATTTCAAATGAACTCTTTTCTTTACCATTTGACAGAGGAATGAATTGAGGTTAAAGGCTTCCCATCAAAAGTCATGGAATTAGAATATTATCTTAGTTTTTTTCCCTGTTGTCATGGTAAAATGATCTAAAAAGTTTACTTTAAGAGTGATAGGTTATTATCTCTTTATGGTCAGAAAGTCAAGGCAACAAGAGCTACAAAGAGCTGATCACATTGCACAATAGCTAGGAAGTAAAGAGAGACAAATGGCTTCATGCATTTCAGTTCTATTTCTCAGTCTCTTCAGGATTTCCAAAAGGGAATGGTGCCACTCACAGTGAGTGTGCCTTCATTAAATAGCCTAGTAAAAATAATCTCGACAGACACAGCTGAGATTAACCATCATATAAAGCATTACACCAATTTCTGAACTCACACTCTGAGGCTTCTTGTCTTGAGAAGCTTTTAAAACTTTCATAGACTTTCCCTCTATTAAATTTTATTGTATAATTAAAGATGAACTAATTGCCAGAAATACTTGCAAATTCCCATATGGTACTTTTTTCAAAACTGAGAAAAGATTAAAACTGTGATATTCAATTAGACATAAGTTCTTGTATGAAATAATTCAACTCATAAACTTATATTTAGTTTTATAGTCATATAATGATAAGTTCTGAAGAGATAACAAAGAACAAATATCCCACTAATCTATATTATGCAGGCTTATATCATTCAGAAGTAAATGTTATTTCATCTTAACTACTGTAATTCTGATAGATTTGACAGTTTCTGTATGGAAATTCCAATAATTATAATGATTTCTTAAAGGAAAAATTGGCAAGGGCTAGGGTTATATGTCATAGTCTTTTATATCACCCATGTACCATATAAAATGTGCTACATTTAGTAAATTCTGAAACACCAAAGCACTAATGTATTTGCATATACAGATGCTGACAAATGTGATGGATGTTGATAAAATGAACTCTTCTACTACAGTTGGCTAAATTAGAAATATCAGTTCTTTATACACAAACCTAAAGGATGTTATACTTCCTACTATAGAAAATGAAAAACAAACTTGACTGAGATCTTTCAAGAGTTTCTTGTGGTTTTTGCTAACTTTTAAATTGATACCACTATTTTTTTCTTAAATTTCATGAGGCATTAGTTTGCTTATCAGGGAATGAGTAATGGTGATAATAGATTTAGTTATTTCTCAGCATAGTGATATGGATCAAAGTATATAATGTACACTTGCCAGACAGCTGTAGATATGTGGAAATAATATCCATATACAGGTTAAAAAGGAATTAGGGAAGCTAGTTTGACTGAATGCAAGAGGCTTCTGGTTGAGCTGGGCACTTGTTAGTAGCACATTGAATACCTTTGAGGAAGTCACTTTGCCTCACTTAAACGCAAGTTACAGATGCCAAGGTTATTTAAGTTATGAAGGGCTCTAGTTCAAACTACTTTTAGATTTTAATTAAAATATAATTATATCACTTTTCTCTTTCCTTTTCCCTCACTCTTCTTCTTACATTACATTATTTCAACCTGTCTCATGTCCTTCCCTCACCCTCTAAAATTGAGGTTCTCTCTCTCTCTCTCTCTCTCTCTCTCTCTCTCTCTTATTTTGCTGATGGTTGTTACATGCACAAGCACACATGCGCACCAATTTTTTCTCTAAGATTAATGAGTTCATCACCTTGGATAGTTCACTAGATTTCTAGTACCAGACATGATTTCCCTTCTATTTAGCAAGATTTAACAAGTAGGTAGCTATTGGTTACTGCCAGTATATTACTACCACTATTGTGCCATTGAAGATGTCTTACTCTGTTGGTTGTTATTGTGTATCGCATCTGGGTAGGATTATTTATTACGTTCTCCTTTGTTGGATTGCAAAGAAGCTAGACCTCAGGAAGGATGTTTTTATGTCAGATCCAGTTTGAATCTTCTGAGTCCTGTGTCCAAGACTATGGTATCTTCAACAATGGGGACTAATAACAAATGAGAAAAACACAAGTCACAATCTCTGATGAACAATGATTTACAAAATGCCTCAATAAAATACTTACAAACCAAACACAAGCATATCTCAAAAATATTATCTATCATGACTAACTTGGCTTTAACCCAGAGATGCAGGGATGGTTCAAATTTGCAAGTCAATAAATGTAATAAATAACATAAATATATTTAAGGATTAAAAATTACATGAGCATTTCAATAGATCTAGCAAAAGCATTTGATGAAATCAAAATAGTATTAAAAGGCTATAAGCACATGAACAACTTGGTGCCTGTTTCAGGTTAGGGCAAATTGGCACCAAGGGTCACAAGATATCATCAGGACTCTGTCTCTTCTCCTTCCAGCACTGATTTTACATTGAATTTTGTCTTTAGCTTTGGGCAAACTCCCATTGCATGGATATATGGAATCAAACTACATCAGTTATTTGACTGGTCAGCTCATGAAAGAACTGAATCTGTCTCTGGTTGCTGCTGAAAGGTACACAGGTAATCTTAATCACTGACATTCCAGAGGGGGAAAAAGGCTTTCTATTAGTTAATTTGCATATTAATATAACAAAGTCATAACACAGCATCCATAAGGTGAAACTTAAAGATAAAATTTTAGTCTTTTAGAAGAAAGTATGAGTTTACAATAACAGTAAATAATTTTGTTACAAAACTGTAAAACAGTGATAAACAGTACTTTAAAGAATTAAATATTTTTCATTTTGAAAGAACAGCGAGGAAATGAATAACTAGCTAAACAATGAAATATTATTTGCAGCATATAATTTTGATAAAGAAGATACATCTAGAACCTATACAGACCACAGGAAATTCAATATTAAAAACAGGAAAATGAATAGATGACTGTAAAGAGACTGTAGAAAAAGATATGTAAGTGCACCCAAGGAATAGTTGTGCAGTACTAGTTTACATATCTTAATTGTACATTGTAATGTAACTGGAGTTGTAAAGAGACAAAAATTAGAATGTACAATTAAGATCTTATTTTAATTATTTTGTGACAATGTCTCATTAGCCTTGGCTGGTCTGAAACTGAATATGTAGACTAGAGTAGCCTTGAAGTTACAGACATGAAGCTGAGTGCTTAGATTAAAGGCACTGTGGTGGTTTGAATATACTTGACCCGTGGGATATAGCACTCCTAGGAGGTATGGCCTTGGTGGAATAGGTGTGGCCTTGTCAGGGGAAGTGCACGCTGTATAGGCAGCCTTTGAGAGTTCCTAGTGTTCAAGTTCCAGCCAGTGAGGAAGAGTGAGGCTCTTCCTGTGTGCCTCTAGTAGATGACCTCCTCTGGCTGCCTCCACATCAAGATGTATAATTCTCATCTCCTTCCCCCAAACCGTATCTGCCTGCAGACTACCATGCTTCCTACCATGATGACAATGTACTGAACCTTTGAAACTGAAAGCCAAACTCATTTAAATATTTGCTTTGGTCCATGGTGTCTCTTCACAGCAATGGAAACCCTAACTAAGACAAGCATGTGTCATCATTGCACAGTAGAAGGGTCTTATTGAAAACACTACTTTTGTCAGGATGAATTGCAAGTGATTTTTACTTTTTAAAAGCAGTGGTCATGTGGTTTTGAGGCACAACTCAGCGAAGAATACTTGCCTTTCATTTGTAAAGCCCTGGTTTGATTCTCAGCATCATGAAAAACAGAATTAACAAAAATACCAATATTCATGCTACAATGATTAAGAATATAGCTAGAGATCAATCTTTTCTATTTCATGAGGTGATAAGGTTCTGTAAAATTCACTAGTCAAATTATCTTTTGGTAGCTATGATAGCTTTTATTTTGTCTTTCATCATTTTTAATTTTAACTATGATAACAGTCAAAGTATCATTTTTAATATGAATGAATTTGCTTATATAATTATGTACAAATTAGAAAGGAAGATGCTTCTGTACTTGACAATATGGTAAAACATGCACATATTTTTCAATGCTAAATACCCATAACCTTTTCTGTCCTTGCCTTTTGAAGGATTTTTTTTTAACATTTTCATTTTTGTTCATTTGTTTTGTAATGAAGTAGAAAGGTAGGGTTTTTTTTCTTAAAATTATTTACATTTATTGTTTTAATACAAGAAAAATCCTAGAGTAGAGTCCTAGAGTAGATGAATCAACAGTGATTGTGAGTGACCACACGGTCTTAAACATTTTGTACATATTTTTTTTCTTTTAAAAGATTTATTTATTTTTTTATATATGAGTGCTCTCTTTTTATGTACACTGTAAGCAGGAATCTGATTTGATTATAGATGTTGTAAGTCACCATGTGAGTGCTGGAAATTGAACTTAGGACCTCTAGAAGAACAACAAGTGCTCTTAACCGCTGAGCCATCTCTCCAGCCCTATTTTGCACATATTTATATTACTATCCATTAACACATACTACGGTGGCAGAAATATATCAGAGACTTTTATGTTTCACACTTGTCTTTTAGATCAGGACTAGAACAACATGTTTGCAATCCCAGCTGCTTAGGAGACCAAGGCAGGGGGTCCTATGAGCTAGTTTAAGGCAGCCTAGGCAACTTGGGAGGAGTAGAATATGTGTGAAAGAAAGGAAGGAAGGAAGGAAGGAAGGAAGGAAGGAAGGAAGGAAGGATCTGGAGATAGAGCTTAGTGATAGCATATCTTGTGCATTTAAGAAAAAAAATGTACTGCTTACTTATTTTCATGAAATTAGGTTGTAATGCCTAAATCTATCAGCAATGAGATTAGGAGGTACAGACAGCCATAACACCTATAATAAAGAGTTCATACTATATGAAGAGCTCTCACTGATCACTGGTAAATTTCCACCAGGTGTGGCAGAGTTGTGATGGAAGTAAGCAATGAGAAAGTGGGTGCTATTGTGGACTTGAGCTGCCCACAGAAGCTTCTTGGCTTTGACAAATGGAACGGAAGAAGAGATTTGATGGCATAGTAGCTCACTTTGACAACTCAACAAGATTTTATCTATTTAGCTCCCAAATGACAAGCAGAGATGAGGTCAAACAATGTGCACAGCAGAGCAGAGGGGAAGAAATTGAAGAAATTGTTTTTAATGTTTCTCAAATTACGTTCTTTGAACAATAACAAAAGTTAGCAGCTTTGAAACATTTTTGATTTCCAAAGTCAGATCTGACTTTGTAAGAAATTATTTAGATCGAACTGCCTTCTTTTAGCAGTCTGAGCAGTATGGATGATCAAGAGTTTTGTCATTCTCCAAGCTATAGGAAAGAAACATGGCAACTATGAAGAAGCAGATGCAGCAGTAATTCTTGAACAAAGGTGTAGAGAGATGAGGGGCTCATTTGTATTGCCACTGCTTGAGAATGGATTTTCTAGAAGGTGGTCTCTCCAATGTCAGTTTTTCCTTGGATTTTTTTTACTGCTTTCAAGGGCAATTGAAGTATTTCTAAGGAATGTATTTATGTCAACAAGACAGAAGACAGGCTCTGCCAGAGGCTGACCAATACAGATGCAGATGCTTGCAGCCAACCCTTTGGGCATGGGGACCCCAATGGAAGAGTTAGGGCAGGGACAGGAGGAGTTGAAGGGGTTTGTACCCCATAAGAAGAACAACAATATCAGCCAACAAGACCCACCCCCACCCCCCAGAGCTCCCAGGGACTAAACCACCAACCAACCAAAGAGGACCCATGGATCCAGCTGCATATGTAACAGAGGGTGGACTTACCTGGCATCAGTAGGAGGGGAGGCCCTTGGTCCTGTGAAGGCTCAATGCCCCAGTGTAGGGGAATGCTAGGGCAGTGAGGTGGAAGTGGGTAGGTGCATGAAAAAGCACCCTCATATAAGCAGGGGGAGGGTTGATAGGATAGAGAGTTTGTGGAGGGGAAACTGGGAAATGAGATAACAGTTGAAATGTAAATAAATAGAATATCCAATTAAAAAATTTTAAAAAGGAGAAAAAAAATAGAAGAAACCACCTATTGGATAAAACCTTGATGTCTATTCAGAAGGACAAAGACCTTTTAAGGAATATTAAAAGAATGAATCAGATTGGAACTGAGAGATGCTTTTCTGTTGCCTTGATTCTTGCCTTTTTCTCACCAAATCTCAGAATGTCCAAGAGAATTGTTTATTCAGGAGTAACTGAGCAGGAAGTTTTGAACTAAAGAGAACTCAGTTTATTGTTGTTTAAGCATTGCTTGGAGAGTCCTATTGCTTCTAGAGGCTCTGAGAAACCAGGATCCCATACTTCATTTTCTTTCTTAATTCCTTATTTCATTGTTTCTATTTACTTTTTAAAGTTTTACAATATTGGTGTAGAAATTGGTGATGGAAACAAATTGGAATATTCTTCCATTATGTTCAAAACCAGAAACTAACTTAGACTTTTAAACTGCATTTCATAAATCTGCATTCACTTCATGTAAAAGTGAAGTCAAGTGAATAAGAAATCACAGTTGACAGGGACAGAAGGGATCAGGTGGGGAGAGGACAGAGGGAGAGAGTACTGGGAGAGAAAATGAGAAAGTGGAGGGAGGCTATCTCTGGGATTAGCTAGAAACTTTGGGTAATGGAAACTCCCAAGTATCTATGAGGATTAGCTAAGAATCCTAGCAATGTGGGGGGGGGTATAGAGCCTGAACCAACCATCATAACCAAGTAGTAAAAGTTCCAATGGAAATGAGACACCAACCCAACCACAAAACCTTTAACTTACATTTTATCCTGCTTACAAAATGTGCTGGGGTAAAGGAGGAGAAAAAATTGTGGGAATGGCCAACCAATGACTTGGTCCAGCTTGAGACCCATGCCACTACAGAGACCCCACACCTGACATTGACCATAGGGCCAGGAACCAGAGGTGGGATATCCCAGAGACCTAGGATAGAACCAACCGAGACCAGAAAATAAGTCAATGAAATGATTCCTAATGCTATTCTGCTATACTGATTGACAGGGGCCTAGCATAATCAAGGCTTTATCCAGCAACTGATGGAAATAGATGCAAAAACCCATATCCAAATATTAGGGGGAACTTAAGAATCCTGACTAAGAGGGTAAGGGAGAAATTGTAGGAGCCAAGAGTCCCTGCAGAATCAACTAACTAGGGCTCATAGGTGCTTAGAGACTAAGCCAACAATCAGGGAACCTTAATTGGTCTGGCCTAAGTCCTCTGCATAAATATTTCAGGTTTATATCTTAGTCTTCTTGTGAGACTCATAACAGTGAGAGCAGGTGCTGACCCTGACTGCTTTGCCTGTTTGGGGAACCTTTTTCCTCCTTCCTACTCAGTTGCCTCATCCGGCCTTAATATGAGGGAGAGTGCCTAGTCTTGTTAAAGCTTGATTTGCCATGTTTGTTTGATATCCCCCAGATGTTTGCTCTTTTCTGAAGGGAAATGAAGGAGAAGTGAAGTTGAGGGAGAGGGCAGGTGTGGGCATGGGTGAGTGGGAGAAGAGGAGGGAGCTAAAACTGCAGTTGGGATCTAATATATGAGAGAAGAATAAAAGAAGAAAGAAACATTAGATACTAGTTACCTAAATACCATCTTTGAAATTAGGAAAACAGTCGCATCACTTACTTTCTCACACTTGTTTTGCTAAAAAGTTGTACCTAGACATGTGTACTGTTGCAAGACTCCTTATCACTGGTATAAAGTGTACCCTCAATAATATTTCAACACATATGTTCTGAAATTATAAACCTAACCTTCTGTGGGGCAAGGCTTTCTTCACGTTTGAATTGCACATCTCACTGAGAAGCCAGTCCCCAGGCAGATTGGAGTCTGTCTCTTACTCAGTGTGTGCCTCTGCTATCCTGAAGCCTGTGTTAGCAGTCAGATAAATAATTAAATAAACACTGTCAACATCATCTCTATCTTTCTCCCCTCAACCCAGTTAGAAACCTTCAGCTTGGCTGCTGAGATAAACAGCAAGTCTGCCCAGGGACATAGCCTAGTTCAAGTATTAGGGACTGCAGGGAGCTTTCTAACATGCATGGAAACAATACTCTTGTCATTTGAACATTGAGAGACAATAATACAATTAATGGTTTGAAGGTTTAGGATCAGTTAAGTTGGAGGCTGTTATGGGCTTCAGGCATTCAGTAAATCTTGAGTTCTATCTTGAGAAATACCTCAAACAAACCATTGAAGAGGGCTCCCCTTCCTTCTTCTATTAGACTAAATTCCTGCCAAAGAATTCTGTTCCTTTTACAAACATCCTAATACGTAGTTATGATAATTATTTCAGAGTTTTCTTTATTGATTTTTTTGTGAGTTTCACATCATGCACTCCAGTCCTGTTTATCTCATTGTCCCCTCACATTTGCCCTTCACTCTTGCAACCTAACCCCTAAAATAAAGTACACATGATCACACACACACACACAAAACAAAACAAAATAAAAACCCTAAAGCATAGAAAAAAGTCTCATTGTGGAAGCTGTAAATTATCACAGTGTGTCCCACAGTATATCCCTCTGTCTACGTATCTTCCATCTTCAGTCCCAAATATTCATTTCAGTGAGTCACTGGTAGAGTTTCAGGTCTCTGAGCTTCTGAATAAATATGAATGTAACATACTTCAGTATTAAAGACTGGGTGATTAAAAAAATCTCTGCATTATAAGGAGAGATACTAGACTTAGTGAAACAGAGACCCCAAATAAAAACATATAACTATGAAATTAGGGCTTTAGAAGGTAAGAATACTTGCAGCCAACTGTAAAATCCCCACAACCTATATGGCTATATGGAAGAAGGAATAAAGTGACTTTTACAAATTATTCTCTGCTTAGATACTGATTCAATGGCACAAATACACACACACACACACACACTCACACACATACATACACACACTCACACACACACACACACACACTTTCACAGATAAATAAACATAGTAAAAGGAACTAATAAATCAGCAATAACAGTACCAAGGAAATGTGACAAAAGATATGTAGCTTAGGGCAGCTTATTGGCAGTATAACTGTCAGTGAATTTGTATCCCTAGTCACCAGCCAGAAGGAGCTACATGAATCAGATTTCTGTCCTGAAATTTCTGCTTCTATTGGCTGAAAGGAAGTACCCACAGAAGACTGGGTCGAGATAAAGGAATAAAATTTGGGTACTTTACCTCCTAGGCTGAACCTTCTGCTAGCTGATATTTGTCAACTTGACCCAAACCTGGCCATATTGGGAAAATGGACTTTTAATGAGAAGATGCTTTTGTATGACTCGTATGCAGACACATTTTTAGGGCATTTTCATTATTACTGATTGATATGGAAGGGTTTGTGTCACTGTGGGTGGTGCCTTGTGAGAAGCTGTCTTAAAAATAAGGCAAAGAGCAATTGAAAAGGACAATCAATGTCAACTTTTGGCCTACACACTTATGTTAACACACACACACACACACACACATACACACACACACACACACACACACAGAGAATGAATAAATAAATGAATGAATGAATAAATAAATAAATAAATAAAATACATGCTATTTTATACTTATGTGAAGGGCATAATTCATATTAGAACATAAATTGCATAATAGCATTATGAATGTTGACATAAGTAATATCTGCATTTTAGAGGAGAAGAAGTCTGTTCTATATTTTCAGTTTGTTTTTGTAACCAGGAAAAAATGAAGAGATATTCTAGAACACATGCTTTCTTGCGAGTACTGAGTGTGAAATGCTCCTATGTGTGAAGGGTTTTATTTTGTATTTATGCTTCCTTGAATCATATTTGCACTCTTTGTGGTTTTGAGAATAAAATAAATGAAATAGTTTGTTTTCATCATTGACCACATAGAAAAAAATAAGTAAAAGATGACTAATAGGCCTTTGATAACTTGTAATATAGATAATCTCTGATTCTATACATAAGTTAGCCATGTGTGAATGAAAGAATTTTCCTGAGATAGAATTTACAACTCCTTACAATTACTGCACAGCTTTTCAAGTACTTCTGATTTATTAGTATGTTTACAATATCAATATCTTCAGAGGTGCATAGGGTTATCATATCATAATCTGTTCTTAAAAGTGCAGAGAAATTAGCTACTTTGTGTCTTACTCTCTAGCAGGGAAGCTCCTGTTGTTGGGTACCAGATCTCTTGTATTCTTCATAGGTTCCTTTTTGTCTCTTTGGACTCCAATATGCACTGGCGTGGTGGATGCAGTAGTGCTTTCCACCTTTTCTGGGTTCTCTCAGTGAATGTTGCTTGGCTCCCACAGTGAGCAGATTCTTTTCCACTAAATAATTCAAGACTTGCTGATGGCAAAGAAAAAAACAAAAGGCTTCTCTTCTGTGTGAAAACTGATAAGGAATTTGGTATTTTCATAATTTAAACACATATCAGAATAGCAGCGTAGGTTAAATGTGTGCTCTTTGCATACATGGGGTTATTCTGGATCAAACTGTACTTTTGGCTTTTTCTGAAGAAAAGCAAACTTAAGAACGGGGGCTTCCCTTGTTTTATGAACAGAAAAATTTCCTCCAATATTATTAAGCCATGAGATTGATGAGTTGTCAGGTAAAATTTAATTTAAAAATCTATTTTATATTTACATTTAATAGATAAATTTATTTAATATAGATTATATGTATATATATATCACCTTCTTCTCATAATCTAAACAAAGTAGAGAACTTATCTTTATATAAAAAAATCTCATTTTTAACTAAGAAAAGTTCCCTGTAAACTTTTTGCATTTGAGATGCTTCTATCTCAAGCAGTGTTTCATCATTTCTCACACTGGTATTTATCAATATGGACATATTGGCTATTAATGTAGACAAATTTACTAGACAATAGACATAGCATGTCCATCTTTACTGCTCCACAGATCTTTCTTCCCTTCGTGAAGTGGTACATAGTTAGATGAATTTTAATAATCATGGGAAGGCTCTAAGGAAGAGAAATGTATAGTCCTATCCATGGTAGTCAAATAAGGAATGAGAAGTACCCATGCAAGAAAGGAAAACTCAGTTATATCAGTTCTGCCTCATTTCTTAGTCATAGAGCAGTTTTGGATCTATGAAAAGCTGCTGTCAATGGCTCTCCTTCATTGTGGTTGTTTGTCTACTGAGACTCCCAGAGTGATATGGAATGCAGAAAGGATAGAACCCTAGAGATGTTAAAAAATTTCTCATCTTTCTAATTAGTCTCATTCCTATAGGTAATTAGCTAATGGAAATGAACAAAAGTTCATTTAGTGAATATAAATACCCTTTTAAAATTTATTTCAGATGACAGTTTTGTTCAGTATAGGACAAAGCCAGTGGGAACACATTGGTATTTGGTTTTTATTTCATATTATAGAACATTTTGTGACTTTGGCCTCTGCCTGTGAACCATGAGTGTACACTTTTAGATGGGATGTAGTACAGCAACTCTTCTCATGGTGCCTTCAGAGGCAAAAGTATAAACTGCCCATTATGAGTGGGCAAAGTCCATTAGACTGCAAAGCACACAGTCTTTTGGAGGAATTGAAATGCTATGATTAAACATTATAGGATTAAATGGAACAGAACTCTTACCAAGCTCAAAAGGCAAAATTCCATACTATTTTGTGCCTAGTTGCTCCAGTTTAATTATCTCCTCAAATGGAAAATAATTAAAATTGATAGGTAGCTCAAGTTAGTTTCCAGGAATTCCTGTTCACCCATTAGTAATGACTCATCATTTTACTACCTAAATATTGAAAACATAATTGAATTGATAAAAAAGATTTCAGCATGATAACATTACAAAGTACTATATATCTTTCCATTTACTATTTTAAATAGAGGAACATAAAGTATTGTATTATTTAAGCATCTCTGCAGCTGCTGACTTCATTAGGACCCACAAATGGCTATGGCTATGGCAGCATGCATGAGAACTTCACAGTCTCAAACTAGACAAAATCTCAACAACGTAGAGGGTGGAGGTGGTCACAAAATCCTACCTCCAGCAGAACAAGGCACTTGTAGTAACTGATAGATGCTGGGAAATGGAGAGTTGGTTTTTCTTAAGGGTGTGGACCCTGCTGGGTGGAACAAGCTCTGATGGATGGCCACACACCTAAGAGCATGAATCCAGCATTAAATACATTGGATGGATTTTAAAAGAAAAAAGATGAGGGCACAAATTTATATGAGTGGGAAATGTAGAAGGTGGAACTTGTGCATGTTAGCAGAGAGTGGTGAATATGACAAAAGTATACTGTATGAAATCCTCAAAGATTTAATAAAATACATATTCAAAGAAAGAACAGCCTTTACTTCCCCTATCTTAGAAGCATGAAAGGTCATATTAACAGGATGGACTTAAATGATAAGATATTTATACCTTTGTAGAATTCAGAGTTTAAGTAATAGGGTAATTTATGAACAACACGAGACACACAAACTATGATTATTTAATATAAAGATGGACATATTTATGAAAAGAGCACATATGTGCTCTTTTCTTGCTTTTTCTATCTTCTTAACTCATAACAGTGGAAAGGTTGCAATCCAAAGGTAGAGTTATCAGAGCTGAACTTCCCAAGCCTAGGAATATTGTTTTCATCATTAGTGTTGTGTGCAATATAAAAAATCATAAAAATACAAGTGTGAACAAATCCAAATGTGATTTTAAAATTTCAAATATAATTTGAAATTATAATATTGAAATTGAAATATAATTGAAACCACAGTTTCCCCTCCTTCCTCTTCTCCTAGTTTCTCTCCCCCAGATCCACTCCTCCTCTATATCCCTTCAGAAAAGGGCAGGTCTCCCAGGGATATCAACCAAACATGGCATATCAAGCCTGCATTACTAATTTTAAAACTATTTAAATAGAGGCTACAGAGATGGCTTAGTGGTTAAGAGCACTTGTTGCTCTTGAACAGAATCTGAGTTTGATCCCCAGTGTCCACCCACATAATGGTCTATAATCATCTATAACCCAAGTTCCAGGGTATCTCTCTTTTGATCTCTGAGGACACCAAACACGTATGTGGCATATATATACACACATATATATACACACATGCAAACAAAACATCCACACGTGAGATAAAATTAATAAATCTAATATAGAAATTTAGTTAATATAAGTTCAATAATTTGGCAAGCAACCAAATATACCAAGTTTATGTATATTCAGTATTTTCCACTATGAAGGAAAGCTGTGCACTTTAATTAAGGACAATAGAAATTCTCTCTGTAAGAGTTTTCCTAATTTCTCTACAGAGGACACTGTTAATTTACAGAAATTATCAACAGTGGACCCAAGTTCAAGAATCCATACTATTCTGTCCAGATGTGCTGTTTGTTCACAATAGAACATAGTGTCTAATCAAGCCCTTCTTACACACTGGCTTGGGTTTGGCTTTCCAGTCAATCCAATGTTTCCTCCAGGATGGAAAACCTATATTGGTCATGTGGATGGTAAAAATTAAGAGTGTTTGGTTTAAAACATTACCTTTCTTTTCTTTATCTCTCTCTTGAGAAAAATGATAAAGATCTGTGAATGATAATTCTTGGAAACAAATGGAGACCATGAAGTCTTACTGTTTATAACCATGATGATGCAGAGAGATTGGAATGTTGCAAGTCCAGGTCCACATTATCTTAGAACATCTTAAGCCACTTAGTGTCATTTGTTGTCCTTCCCTGTGTGTGACTTAACATTTTAGGACCATTAGGTAAATCTTTGGAATGTGCTAACAGTCCCATACCTTCCACCTTCCAAAAGGCTGAAAATACCATCAGATAGTTTGATGCTGAGATGACCCTGCATTTCTGCAACCCAACTTCCTGACAATTCTTCTAATGTATTTGAACAGTGTACTGATTCAGTATTTTCTTTGTTCTGTTATTACAGGATGTCGTGCAACTGTTACCATCTTGGAACATGGCATTTAGGGAAACCAGTGCTTGTGTTCCTGGACCACAGCCTCACATATTGGACTTCAGAATAAATTATCTCTTTTGTTCCTTTGGTTTAAGAGATGTTTCTTTCAGCAGTAGTTTCAATATTTAATACATAAAATATATAAGGTGAACATTTAGAGGAACCCTGAACAAACGGACAATAAGGAATGATAATCAAAAAGAAGCCTTGAGAAAGATTACTATAACAACTGTAGTGGATGTATGATAAAACATAACACCATATAATAAAATGAAACACTGCAACAGTCAGTGTCATAGTCTAAACTACTAAAAGGTGAACCAAACATTTGATTCTCAGTTTGTAGCATTCAAGAAGTGGGGAGACATAACTAATATTGCACAATTAAAAATGACTTTGGTATAAGTGAACATTTATTCACACAAACCACCAGTATGCTAGGAAGAGTATGGTTGGTTTATTCTTTTTTGTACAGAGCTGCCATGAACCATATTAAATGATGACTTTATATAATTATTTAAATTAAATAATTACTGTGTGGAACTCACCAGACTCTACTGAAACACAAGTTTATTATAGTGATTTGCCAGGTGAGAGGCCAGTGCTAATATTGTAACTTAAAATATTAAATTATTTATAGAATATATTTAAGTGGCCACAAATATTCTGCACCTTTTTTCACTGAAAGGTTGAGTCCTAGATAAACCTTTGACTTGAGAAAGAAGAGCAGAGGTAGCACTTGGAGGGGAGGAGGACATAGCCTGGGCATTCACACCCCTCAAATGTTGCTGGGGGTATGTAGAGCAAGGTGGTCCTAAAATCTTATTTTTCTTAACTGTTTCTGATAAGAATAGAGCTGGAAGAGCCTAGAGACTGTAACCTTTAGCCAACAAATGTCCTGAGCAGAGACTTAGGGTTTCAGTGGAGAGAAAGCTCCAGCTTTGTTTTGCTGCCGTGTCTTCCTAGAAAGCAGCATCACTCCTGCTTGGGAACAAACTACAAATAATCTATCTGTAGCACTGAGAAATTCTTCAAGAGGACATTTTGTACACTGTTCTAATACAGACAATGATTAAGAGTGTGTGGGTGTGGGTGTGTAATCTTGATGGCCATCTTAACTGTGTTCATTTTGTCTTAGTAAACCTTTTACAGATTATCTATATAATTTATCCATTAATCTCTAAGGGAATCTCTAAACAAGTCACACTGTGTATATTTCACCTTTAGTTACTGACTAATTTATTTTTTGATACTTGATAGTTACAAGGATGATACCAATGGAGATGAAATAAGCCCTGGAAAAAGATCTGGAAAAGATCTATAGCCTTTGTTTTTAAATTTATTATTGCTTCATTACAGAAAACTTCTCTGTTCTTAAGAAAAATATATAACAATAAAAATTATATTCTCATCATCCAGAGAAAAACTCATATTTTTAATCTATTTCTTTCCAGAGTTCAATACTGAAGAAAAAAGTTAGCCATGTTTTTTCATGTTTTATCTAGAATTTCTGTGGTATCAGAATAAAGCATTTTAATAAGATATAGGGCACCTGTAATTTATTAGATCCCAAAGTGAAACACTTATTGGATAAGATTCACTTTTCAATTTATCAAGAAGAAAATAGAATAAAAATTATGTTAAATATCTAGAAAACCCATGGCCCTACAGTTATAAAGGACAGAGGCACTCCTTCCTCCCTGGTGTGAATCCCCACATGAGGTGGCCAATGCAGAGTGGTCAGTCCTGAAACCATATACACAGAAACAACTAAAGTGAAATCAGCAAGTGTTTTCTATGTATATTTGTTTATGACTACATGCATATATATATATATATATATATATATATATATATATATATTACACTCACATACGCACACACACATATATATCCACAGAAATTCATGCAACAAATAAAATAGGCTCTCAGCTTAATAGTGGGGAGCATGGCAGGGTTTGAGACAGGGTAGCTGAGAGGAGATGAAGGGAGGAAATGGGGGAATGAAAGCACTGTCATTTTATTTCAATTAAATCATATGGAAAAAAGAAATCTGACAAAACTAAAATAAAATATGTTTCTGATAAAAATTAAATGATGTCCCTTGCCTAAGCAGATGAAATTCTATCTGAAGTGATAATAATAGTAGTAATAATAATAGTAAATATTAATAACAACAACAATAACAGTAATAACCCTTATCAGTAATGTTGGAAATCATTCAAATTGTGTATTGCATAATGCAAGGATGGGAAATAGCCATAACTTATGAAATATTTTTCTGATTTCTCTGAACAGTGACTGAATTTTAATATCCCAAAGATTTAAACCTGTTTAAATATAAGGGATTAAGTAAACATAATTTAAATATCACATTAAGCTATATACAAAATTAGATTAAAATGGACACAACTTCTGTCCAACTTCCTCTGTTGAAGGTTGACTCTGACATTACCCAACTTCTTGGCAAAGAGGAGGGGAGATAGGATGTGGATGGAGGATGAAAGAAAGTGTGAGGGAACAAAGATTCTGGGACTCTGGAAATGAGAAGAGCCTCACAGCTTTCACTGAAGTCATCAGGAGCATCATTCTATAGACTTCAATCTAGGTACATACAGTGTTCCCTAATACCCTGGACTGTGGAGGTGCTAATGCTCTACATGTAAAGAAGAACAGATGTCTGATCAGCCTCAGCTACTGCTGTGTTTATGCTCAGGTACCAGATGAAAATGAAGATGCTTCCAGTTGATTTCAGCCTCTGCTGCTCCATAGTTGTGCTTTCATGAGGAGAAAAGAGCAATAAGAAATGAAGCTACTTCATTTTAGGGTAGTTTAACACATAGTATCCATGCAAACCTCATCTGCGGTTTAAGGAAACAGTCCATCGTTTCAGTTTCATTATCTCCAAATGCATGAGTAGGACAAAATGATTCTGAAACCATCATGGAGAACTCCTATGAGTTCATAACTTGGAGTCTGCCACCAGCAGTTCCTGGAGTCCCTGGTTGTTTGTGGATCCTAATTCCATTTGGGCTTTTATGTCATATTGTAAATAAGCAAGGAAGGAAATTGTAGAGCCATTTATATTGCCTTGACTTCTTCATATATTCCCTCTGAGAAAAATTTGGTGATTTCAGGTAATGGCTATGTGGTACACTAATATTTTGCTGACTATAATACTTTCCAGTATAAAAAGCTATCCCAGCAGTAAGGGACTGCAGCAATAGCCTTTCCAACTCTAGTTTAGCCTGAGCTAGTAGCAAAACCCTTTCTTAGCAATAATAAATGTATTCATGCAGGATCCATGATTTAAGTTTTATCCTTGGTGCAGTTATGATGAAAGCCTTTGCAAATACAGGTCTTATTTTGTTTAGATATCATAATGCTGCAATGGTAGCTTTCTGAAGGAGAAAACATAAATCCATGATCAACTCATATCATAATTTTCAGGAAAGAACTTTAAAAATTCCCTTTATGGTTAATACCTCATCACTGAAGGTCATCATTATTCTGAAGAATTTGAAGTTATAATAGAGCAGGAAGTTAATAAGGAAGCGATAGATATATCACAATCACTTAGTATGGCAGGGTAAATTCCAGTGTTTCCACTCCAAAATATTTATAGTTTTGCATAGAAGATATGTATATAGAAAAAATTTATGTAGCCATGATGGAATGAACAGAGACAGGGAGGATGGTGGGCTATGAGTCACCACCTTTTGAAAACTTAGACAGTGTGTGCTCTACTGAGAATATGCACTTAGCTCTTCACCTGTTCTGGCCGTATAGTTAGTATCATTATGAACACTGGTGCTTTAAGTAGCAAACAGGAAAGATGGACAAATGAAACAAAAAAGAAGACAATTGAGAGGACATAGTCCTAAGAGAACTTTATTTTCATAGAGAAGTTGGGAGCGTGAACACACACACACACACACACACACACACACACACACACACACACACATTCCACACATCAATAGCTTCTTTCGCTTTCTGTTTGACTTGCTAAATTTGTTAAAGTTACTTGCAGGAACGTCATCTTTTATTGCCATTTCTCTAGCAAGTTGAGGTTGAAGAGTTTCTGTTCTAGCTCTGATGAGTCATGATGCATTCACATTTCATAGCAACACAGAACAGATGAGTCCAGACTGGATGAGTACACAACAGGGCAGTGTCTAGCTTTGTCAGCTTGGTGGAACTGAACTTGAGCTCTCTCGGGACATGTCTGGCGGAGCTGGAGTAGTAGATATACAAAAAGCCTAATTTACAATGAAAATCAAGATCTTTGGAACTGATACATCATGTTCCTGGAATATCTTATTATTAGGATGACTCATTTCTTAAGCAAAATTCTGGTTCTGTGTTTCATCAAGGTGTTGCTGAATAGTAAGCAAATATGAGCCATTGGATGTCTCTTAAAGCTTAATTTGGATGTGAGTTGCACAAATTCTAATCACCTCTATGTTGTGCCTTTGCATCCTTCTTTTATTTTTTAGTTAGACTTTTGCTCATACATTCTAATTTTCCACATTGTCCATGTATGTCTAATATTCCCACTATCTATCTTTTAAGAAATAGGTCAGATACTACTTGTCAGGGAAACTTTTACAATCTCACTAGTGTGGACAAGGTTTAATTCTGAATCTTCAGTTCACTGATTGTAAGGCTGGTTGCCTAGCAAACCAAATGATACTCCTGTCTCTATCTTTCAAGTGCTCAGACTATAGTCCCTTGCAACAAATGCCAGGCTTTTTATCTAGGGTCTGGGGATCTGAACGCAGGTTCTCAACTTTGTGTGGTAAGAATAACACCAACCAAGCAATTTCCCCAACCTTAGAATTGCTTAAAATATTACCTATGTTATTTTAATATTCGAGCAATTTTCACTGGGTCTATGCATGCCAGAAGAGATTCATTTTAAGTTATTGAGTTGGTAGTTACTCTGGTGTCAAATTGGAAGGAGTCAGAACTTGCAAACTGGGCAAATTCTGCATGACTAAACCATATTAAATTCTTCTAGATAATTTTTTCATATTTCAAAAAGAAGCCATCCTATGAAATTTGAGATGAAATGCACTTATCTGTAAATTAGGTTCATGAATCTCACTTTACCTGTGATATAGACGCCAGAGATATATTTCAAGAGGAATAATGTATTCAAGACGTGTTGGAGCTTAAAGACATAAAGTAAAAGAAACTGAGCAGTGATCATGGTTTGATCTAAAAGTGGGTAAAATGAAAGAAAAATTACCAAAAAATGAAGATTCATCACTTGATTTAAAATGGTTTTGTTCAAAATCCTTGTAAGGCACTGGGTACTGGTAGGCTTGGAGAAAACTGAGGTGCTTATAAATATGAGGAAAAGCCCATTGTTTACCTCTATAAGAAAAATGACATGGTTTCTCATTGCTCCATTGAGGCAAGAGAAAAAGGGCAGCTGTTGGGGATGAGGTGCAGGAGAACTGAGGCATTAGCCTGATGAAAGTCTGTGGTTTATGGAGTGAAACACTGGAAACTCACCAGTCTCCCCTGCCATACAAGTTAGCTGATGGGATGGACAAATGCTTAAGAAAGCTCCTGATGTATGACCTATAATAAGTCATAAGCCTTTAGGTATGAAATCACAGGACTTCTGACCTTCCTTCTAGCCTTGGTTCTCTTCTTCCTCTTTGGAATTATACTTTTCCCCAATAAACTGTATCTACCTCTGTTTATTTCCTTGTTCTGTGTCACAAGAACCTTGAAATCCTGGCAGGCATCACCAATCTCCAACATCTGCTGATAACACTACTACCACTCTGACGATATGGATATAATTATATTTTCATCAAAAATGAACCACAAGATACATTGCCTGTTGAAATGCTGGTCGTTTTGATTCTTATATATTTGGTTGTGAGCTTAGCCTTGAACTCAGAAGAAAATCATGAAGCCATGACATTATCATTTTGAGCAGGTCACAATATTTAAACACAATCCAACAAATCTCTCTAAATTTTTCATGGAAATGATTGATATATTGTCTGTGACCCAACAATTGCATAAAAGTCATGCTAATAATTGTTGATAACAGAACCTTAACAGATAATGCAGGAATGCAATACATTCTATGAGCTGAAGAATGCATTTCTTTAAAATTCAACCATTCTGTAGCAAGATTTGTCTAGGGCTTGAACTAAACACTGTATACTATGCATATGGTGATACTGTGCAGTTAAGATTCAATACAGGAAATGTTACTGTGTGTTTTCACAGAAATGCATGAGTAGATAACAGACAAGTACAATTCTCTTAATTTAGCTCTGCACCAAATTTAATATTGCTTTCTCTATGTCTCTCTTCTATCTCCCTATCTCTTTCTGTCTCTGTTTTGCTCTTCTCCTCTTTCTCTCTCTCTCTCCCTCTCTCTCTCTCCCTCTTGCTCTTCTCCTCCCTCTCTCTCTCTTTCTCTCTCCATCTAGTGTATATTTTAAATATTCCTCCTTCTGCCTCACTGCCTCCCTATCTAAAGCATCGTGGATGTATTACTTTTTCCTATGGCTCCCCAAGGAGAAAGCAACAGTGGACTATGGTTGTCACCCTCCATTTAGTTATAAGGGAAATCTGACATGTCAGATATGAATTTTCTATCCTACAGATAGATCGTGTGTGTTCCCCTGTTTCCAGCTCACTAGATTTTGGCCTATTTTACAATGAAAGGAATGTCTTTATTTTTCCATAATGCATCCACTGAACAGAGATGAACATGGAAATGAAATTTGCCTTGAGCTACTTTTATACTGGTTCTTTGTAAGGCTTATCCAAGGTGAAAGAACACATCAGGATAGGGGATACTTCTATCTCCCTAATGTGCTGTGATTGCCTAATACTAACCTTGGCCTCCACAGCCTCAGGGAGTTCACTGAGAGGAACAATGCTTCTAATATTGGTAATGTGTGTTTGGGTGTTGGGGAACTCATTACAGAGGGATTCTTTCTTTATTTTATTTTTTTTTATTTTTTATACATTATTTACATTTCAAATGTTTCCCCCTTTCCAGCTCTCCCCTTTGGAACCTCTGCATTTTATTCTCACTCCCCCTGCTGTATGGTAGTATTCACCCGCCTGCTCCTTCAGTCCCTTCTCCAAGTCCTCAATCTGGGACCTCACACTCAGCCCTACTGTTGCTGCGAAGTGATACAGAGGGATTCTTAAACTTTTCTCCGTTGTTGCTAGTTGTACGTATGGAGAGGAATCTAGCACTGTCATAAATTATCATTCTGTTCTGATGCTGTGTGGTTACAGAGATGTGGTTCTTGAGAATTATAAAATTGTAAAATACTTGGAGATAATCTAGTTATGCTCATCATTTTCCCCCAGAAAAATGGAAAACAATATATCTGAGGTTATATGATGTGTTTCAACTCTGCCTGTAACTTCAGAGTGGACATGACAGTGCTTTGGCTGGGAGCCCTCACTGGCTTCTCAATGCAGCTTTGGCAGAGCACATTTTCTGCAGAAACTTGCCATTTCGCTTGAAAACAGTGTGGTTGGATTGTATACTTGTTGATTGAGTTAATAACTTAAATGTTTTCTCTGATGAACTGCCTCCTATGGCAGTCATTGGTAGTTATATTGTTGTTTTTATTTTTATTAGGACAAGATTGTATAGTTCCAAACACTCCAGGGTAAGAGGAAACAGGTTTAGCAGCCAATGCAGGAGCACCATTACCCCAAATGGACTGGTACCTGAATCCACGTAATAGTATGCAAAAGGCAGTGATACCCAAGGAAGTTCTAAGGTTAAATGGAAATCTAAGTAAATTCAAATTAAATAACTGAGAGATAGTTATAAATGTTTCCAGTTTAAAAGATAATACTTTTAATGTCATGTCACACATTTTCCATCTTTCTGATACTGAAATTAGCTATTGTATTCTGGAATACTCATGATATCAACTTGGAGCTTTTTTTTTCTCCTCTTGTCCTTACTTGAAATACAATTGACATTTTCAAGTTCACTGAAGTGAAAAAGTGGATGTATTTTTCTTCTTTCCATTCTCCATTTCTCTCCTTTCCTCTCTTCTTCCCTTTCTTTCTTTTTACCTCTTTTCTCCTCCTCCTCCTCCTCCTCCTCCTCCTCCTCCTCTTCCTCCTCTTCTTATCCCTTTTTTCTTCCTCATCTTCTTCCTCTCTTTCTCTCAGTAGGCTCCCAGACCAGGCTGGCTTGAAATTTGTAGCAGTTCTCCTACCTCTGCCTCCTGAGTGCTAGGATTACAGGCATGAATCTCCATGCCTGGCAGTTTCATGCTTTTTGACCTCTTATTGGATGGGTGTTAAGAACAGACACTAATGAGTCTTAGGAAGGCTCTGTCTCCTAACTGCTGAGGTTAACCCTGACAGAAATACCACTGTAAAGTGGTGGGCCACTTTAGCTGGCACTATTAACTGAGAAACTGCCCTCTAACTGTCCTCAGGAAATTAAAGCATAATGTCCTTCTTATTTCTGCCACTCCTTCTGAATTCTTCTATTCTCGAGACTTTCAGTTCTATTATAGATGGTGAATAGAATTCAGAGATTTTCTGAATGAAAGCAAGGAGTATAGACCTTGGCAACCTACCTAGCTTGACTACGCAGTGCAAGAAAGTGCCAGGGAAAAGGAGCATCTTAGGCAACACAATCCATTCAAGCAGTAACAACACCTTAAAGGCAGCTCAACCAATGGTTTCATTCAAAGGAGAAATCTACATTGTGCCCATAGCACCCAAGTTCAGCTAAAGAGCGAAGCCAAAAAAATGGGTCTGGAGGCACTGGTCTTATTGGCAGCCATAGAGAAGCTGTGGCAGGAGGACCAAAAACATGAATTTGCCTGTGTGGAAGAATGTGTTAAAGACTGGACAAACTAGTGAGATCCTGAGAAGGAAACTAGGGGGCTAGGGATATATGTTATTATTGCAATGTTTACCTGAGAGAGAAATCTGGGAGGCTAGAAATATAAGTCAGTGGTATAGAGTCTGCCTGAGAAAAGAACCAGAGAGTTTAGAGATATGACTCAAGAGTAGACAATCCACCTACCAAGCACAAAATGAAGCTCTTGGTTCATTTACAGTAATGAAAAAAAGGGGGAGGATTGGCCAGAAACTTGAAGCATGCATGTTCTACACTCTGATACTGAGAAAGGCATAGGAGTATTAATACATGAACACTTATCAATACATGCTTCCTATCAAGCATATAGTATTTGAAAGCAGTTGTATTTCCTACATTGTGTTTTCTCTTAGACCCATGACAGGTTTCTTACAAACCTATGAGGATAAAATGAGAAAATGGATTGTGTAGGTTTTGTTAAAGGCACAGAAGTCAAGAAGATGGAGGTTCTGGACTGTACTGGTCCACAAAGATGTCTCGGGAAGATGAACTGATAGAGTAAGATGAACATAAGGAAAAGTTAAACTGTATTCTGCTCTGAACAGAAAACACACAGATATCCCACCAGTCCCACTACCACTGCATTAACATCCTAAAAATGATGATGCCAATGGTTTTCCTTCTTGCTTTAGATGAGGCTTACATGTGACCTTTCTCCCCTGTAATAATAATTCTCCATCCCAGGTCTGTTCCATACATACTAAACTCAGGGTAGGTTTCTGTCTTTTGTCTCTATAGAGAAGCTGTCTACCTTGACTCTTTTTAAGGTGCTGCTTTCCCTTACAGTGTCTGCTAATTTATGCTTATAAAAGTTATTTTGTCTGTGTTTAAAGTATAAATTGGATAAATTTCAATGCTATTCACCTCCAACCAACTGATAATTCAATTACAGGCAGTCAGGTGAGAGACCCCGGCTGCTTGTTGCAGTTATAATCTTTGCAAATACTATTTTGAGGCCCAATTTGACACAGAGGCTGACAAGCTGGAACTCCAAAGGCAATATTAATGTTAATATGCTGCCACCTAGAAGATTCAATTTGCATATGTCTAAGCAAACATAGGACCTGTTCTGAGATTTTATTTTTTAACATCTGAAGACTAAGTTAGCTCACTAAGCCCACTGAACAGGTTTTCTTTCTGTTCCAAAGTATTTTATTGGCTACTTAATGTAGATGGTTTTTGAGAAATACGTGAAAACATGGGTGGCAGTTGTAAGTGCTACATGTCCAGGCTCTGAAGTCAATCTGAATTTCTAATTTAATTTTGACTCTTTTGTATTAGGTAGAGAATTGTGTGAATTCATTCAGTTTCTTCAAATCTCAGCTGTCTCTGTGTAAGTAGAAAGAATACTAATGGCCAACTTAGGGTGTTATCAAGAGAGCTGAAAAACTTATTCATTATAACTGCTTGTACATAGTCACTTCTCTACAAATACTAACTCTGTGGATGCATTTATAGAAGGGCCATATGTGTCCACAGTGAGCTATCTTCAATGCAATTATTTTTATATTATGGGATACAATATTTAGATATGTATCAGATACGTTTGTATATGCAAGAATATGCATTTATTTATGAGAAGTGAATGCTAAGATGATATAGAAAAGATAAAATAATTACATTTATTTAAAAGAAAATTGTGCAGATTCAAAGAGGGATAGAGTGGGATATAGGTACATAAGAAAAAGTTTCTGGACTGTTAGAAGACTTATTAAGGCAAGAACACCCACATTAGTAAAAGAAACTTTACTTAAGCTCAACGCACACATTGCACTCACACATTAATAGTGGAAGACTTCAATACCCAGCTATCATAATGGACAGATCTTGGAAACACAAACTAAACAGAGACACAGTGAAACTAAGAGATGTTATTAACCAAATGGATTTAACAGATATCTATAGAACATTTCATCCTAAATCAAAAGAATATACCTTCTTCTCAGCATGTCACAGTACCTTCTCCAAAACTGATCATATAATCAGTCACAAAACAAACCTCAACAGATATAAGAAGGTGGAAATAATCCCATGCCTCCTATCAGATTACTATGGATTAAGGCTGGTCTTCAATGGCAACAACAACAACAGAAAGCCCACATAAACATGAAACTGAACAACGCTCTACAAAATGAAAATTTGGTCAAGGAATAAATAAAGAGAGAAATTAAAGACTTCCTAGAATTTAACGAAAATGAAAATACAACATACCAAAATCTTTGGTACATAATGAAAGCAGTGTTAAGAGGAAAACTCATAGCTCTGAATGCCTCCAAAAAGAAACTGGAGAGAGCATATACTAGCATCTTAACAGCACACATGAAAGCTCTAAAACAAAAACAAGCTAATGCATGCAAGAGGAGTAGAAGGCAGGTAGTAATCAATTTAAGGGCTGAAATCAACCAAGCAGAAACTAAAAGAACTATACAAAGAATCAACAAAACCAGGAGCTGGGTCTTTGAGAAAATCAACAAGATAGACTAACCAGACTAACCAGACTAAACAGAATGGTTAGCCAGACTAACCAGAGGGCACAGAGACAGTATCCAAATAAACAAAATTAGAAATGAAAAGGGAGATATAACAATAGATTCTGAGGAAATTCAAAAAATCATCAGATACTACTACAAAAGCCTATACTCAACAAAATTGGAAAATCTGAATGAGATGGACAAGTTTCTAGACAGATACCAAATACCAAAGCTAAGTCAGGATCAGATAAACCATCTAAACAGTCCCATAAGCCCTAAAGAAACAGAAGTAGTCATTAAAAGTCTCCCAACCAAAAAAAGCCCAGGACCAGATGGGTTCTGTGCAGAATTCTATCAGACCTTCAAAGAAGACCTAATACCAATACTCTTCAAAATAGAAACAGAAGGAACACTACTTGACTCGTTCTATGAGGCCACAGTTACACTGATAACAAAACCTCACTAAGACCCAACAATAAAGGAAAACTTCAGACCAATTTCCCTTATGAATATCGATGCAAAAATACTCAATAAAATTCTTGCAAACCGAATCCAAGAACACATCAAAATGATCATTCACCATGATCAAGTAGGCTTCATCCCAGGGATGCAGGGATGGTTCAATTCCAGGAAATCCATCAATGTAATCCACTACATAAACAAACTCAAAGAAAAAAAAATCACATAGTCATTTCATTAGATGCTGAAAAAGCCTTTGACAAAAGTCAACATCCCGTCATGATAAAAGTCTTGGAATGATTGGGAATTGAAGGAGCATACCTAAGCATAGTAAAAGAAATATACAGCAAACCAGTGACCAACATCAAACTAGATGGAGAGAAACTTGATGCAATCCCACTAAAATCAGGGACTATATAAGGCTGCCCTCTCCCTCCCTATCTATTCAATGTAGTACTTGAAGTTCTAGCTAGAGCAATTAGACGACAAAAGGAGGTCAAAGGGATACAAATTGGAAAGGAAGGAATCAAAATATCACTATTTGCAGATGATATGATGGTATACTTAAGTGACCCGAAAAACTCTACCAGAGATCTGCTACAGCTGATAAACCCCTTCTGCAAAGTGATTGGATACAAAATTAACTCAAGGAAATCAGTAGCCTTCCTATACTCAAAGGGTAAACAGGCTGAGAAAGAAATTAGGGAAATGATACCCTTCACAATTGTCACAAACAATATACAGTATCTTCTTGTGACTCTACCTAAACAAGTGAAAGATTTGTATGACAAGAATTTCAAGTCTCCTAAGAATGAAATCGAAGAAGGCCTCTAAAGATGGAAAGATCTCCCATGCTCATGGATTGGCAGGATTAATATAGTAAAAATGGCCATCATGCCAAAAGCAATCTAGAGATTCAATGCAATCCCCATCAAAATTTCAACTCAATTCTTCATAGACTTAGAAAGAGCATTTCTCAAATTCATGTGGAATAACAAGAAAACCCAGGATAGCAAAAACTATTCTCAACAATAAAAGTACTTCTGGGGGAATCAGCCTCCCTGACTTCAAGCTATACTACAGAGCAGTAGTAATAAAAACTGCATGGTATTGGTACAGTGACAGGCAGGTTGATCAATGGAAGAGAACTGAACACCCAGAAATGAACCCACACATTTATAGTCACTTGATCTTTGACAAAGGAGCAAAAACCATCCAGTGGAAACAAGACAGCATTTTCAATAAATGATGCTGGTTCAACTGGCATTCTACATGAAGAAAAATGCAAATTGATCCATTCCTATCTCCCTGTACACAGCTCAAGTTCAAATGGATCAAGGACCTCCCCATAAAAAAACATATACATTGAATGTAGTAGAAGAGAAAGTGGGGAGATGTCTTGAACCCATGGGCACAGGGGAAAATTTATTGAACCCAACATCAAGATTGGGAAAAGATCTTTACCAATCCTATGTCTAATAGAGGGCTAATTTCCAATATATACAAAGAACTTAAGAAGTTAGACTCCAGAGATCTAAACAACCCTATCAAAAAAATGGGGAATGAAGCTAAACAGAGAATTCTCAACTGAGGAAATTTGATGGGCTGAGAAGCACCTAAAAAATCATTCAGCATCCTTAATCATCAGGGAAATGCAAATCAAAACAACCCTGTGATTCCACCTCACAACAGTCAGAATGGCTAAGATCAAAACTCACGTAACAGCTGATGCTGGCAAGGGTGTGGAGAAAGAGGAACACTCCCCCATTGCTGTTGGGATTGCAAGCTGATACAACCTCTCTGGAAATCAGTTTGGGGGACACTCAGAAAAAAATGAACATAATACTACCAGAGGACCCAGCTAATCCACTCCTGGGCATATACCCAGAAAATGCTCTAACATGTAATAAAGACACATGCTCCACTATGTTCACAGCAGCCATATTTATAATAGCCAGAAACTGGAATCAACCCAGATGTCTCTCCTCAGAGGA
Organism: Rhynchomys soricoides; assembly: GCA_019843965.1. Lineage (NCBI taxonomy): Eukaryota > Metazoa > Chordata > Mammalia > Rodentia > Muridae > Rhynchomys > Rhynchomys soricoides. The sequence continues at coordinate 19,025,900 of JADRCH010000027.1, forward strand.
ATGGATACAGAAAATATGGTACATATACACAATGGAATACTACTCAGCTATTAAAAACAATGACTTCATGAAATTCGCAGGCAAATGGATGGAACTTGAAAATATCATCCTGGGCAAGGTAATGCAGTCACAAAATAATGAACATGGTATGTACTCACTGATAAGTGGTTATTAACCCAAATGTTTGGAACATCCAAGAGTTACTTCACAGCAATCATTGGGCTGAGTGTGAAGTCCCAGATGGTGAAGTTGGAGAAGGGACTGAAGGAACTGAGGGAGTTTGCACCCCCCTTGAGGGAGCAACAGTGTCAACTGACCTGACCTCCTGATGCTCCATGAGACTGGATCATCAATCAAAGAATACACATGGAGGGACCCATGGTGCTGGCCACATATGTGGTAGAGGAGGGTCTTGTTAGTCATTAGGGGGAGGATAGGCCCTTGAATGTGAGGGTGTTACATCCCCCATTATAGGAGAATGCCAAGGAGGGAAAACATGAGTGGGTGGGTGAGTGGGAGAATACTCCCATAGTGGCAGGGGGAGGGGGGAGGGAATGGGGAGGTTCCAAAGGGGAGATCTGGAAAGGGGGAAACATTTGAAATGTAAATAAAGTATGAAAAATAAAAAAAGAAAATAATAAAAAGAAGAAAAGTGGCAAGATAGACTGTGTTTCTTCTGAGAATATCTGAACTGCAGGTTACATGCTGTACATTCAAGATCCCTTGTACAGGAGCGTGCTAGTGTTAAATTTGACCTTGACTTCTTGCATTTGTTTTGTGAGAAATACTTAAGTGTAACATCCTTATATTTTAAGAGATTAAAATATATGAAAAATATGATGACTCAAATCACATTTCTGTTTCAAATATTGGTGTTGTGTTTAGACTACATCCCCTTGGAGAGGTTTTCTCCTGATGGGAATTTGAAGACAGGGACTAAGCACAGGGTTTAAGGCAATGGGTGTGCTTTTAAAGAAGAGCTGCTCTCTTATCTCTCTGTTACTTTTAGGGAATACCTGTAGTTGAGAAGTCATTTATTCTCATCCCCAACATGAATCTACAAACAACATATTACTTTTGTTCTTAGTTGTATTGCTCATTATCTTTTGGACTTTTATATTCATTAATCTTTATTATTCTATCTCATTTGTCAAGTTATTACATTTCCCATCTGAAGAACCGATTGTATAAGATACGGTTATTAAAATCATTGGATATTTTTACACTTACCTTGGAGGGTATTTTCCTTTTGGTAACATCACCCTCCCTTGCTTTCTGTCCATTAAGTGGTAAGATGATCTTACAAAGGCACTCTTCTGTCAGCTTTGCTTCAGTGTTTAGAGACTACTCTACTTAATCTGTAGATCACATTCCTCTGTGTGACTTTCAAGGTCATCTATTACCACCCTGTCTACCAGGTCAGCTCTTTCTCAGCCCCAGGCTGTCATGCTTACACAGGCCTACTCTCTAAGTCCTGCCAGCTACTCAGCCCCTAAGGGTGTCACACTCTGCTTCCTTCTCCTTCACCAATTCATACTGGAAATATATTTCTTTCTTTTTATGATATATATAATAAGTGAGTGTGAGTCCCTTTAAGATAGTGAGCAGTTTGCCCATGATAGAGCCTCCTGAACTACAGAAGTACATTCAGATTTCTTTCTTCTTGAGATCAGTTTCCCCAGCCAGCTACCTCACCCCGATTGTATTTTAATCTTTTATGAGCATTATTGAATTCCATTTTCTATTCTCTAATACAATGCTGTGTACACAGTTTTAAGAATATCGTTTAAGTTTTGACAACTGTAGTCTCACTCTAATACAACTTGTCTAAAAACATTCTCTATAAGAAGTTGTAAGACTAACTCAATATTTTGAGAAGCAGAGGTACCTTTCAGTGTGGGCCTAAAGTCCATTGCATTCCTTAAGGAGTTGTACATACAAACCTCTGAGGAGAAGACTATAAAGCATATATAATAAAATTCTTCACTAACTCTGTCATAATTTTCTGAGTACATCAGTGCTGAAGAGACAGGAGAGACCATAAACATAGGAAGTTCTGAAGGCAACAGCTGTGGATGCTGAACAGAGAAAACAATGTAAAACAGCAGGGAATGACAGTGGACCACATGATGATCACTTGAATAACACATTTTGTTGCAGTAGGTTAATTCATACTTACAGAATTCTTACATGGAAGGAGCTTACCTTATAGCTACTTTGGCCTTTGTAAAATAAAACATTAACATTAAGCTTAATAATAGATTATATTTATATATTTATATATAACATGTATATATAATTGTATATTAAATATGCATTATGTAGTTAGTATGGAGAAATCAATTAATGTAATAGCTAACATTTCTTAGAACAGGCACCATGTTAATTAGCCTATTTACAGCACAACAAGCCTAAAGAACAAATATCTTTTTTCTACCATTTAAGAGACTTAAAAAATCTTACCCACAAAAGGTAACTCAATAACTAGTACACACTTGACAAGAGTCCAATTCTGAGTGAATTAAGCCCCAATAAGATATCACTTCCAGGAATAGCATAAGGATCTATTAATTCATTCTCAAATATAAGGAAGTTTCTAGAGAGGAGCTGTGGTTACCAAATGATTGGAGGACCAGTGTTATTTCGGCAGATGAAGGCAGGCAAAGCAGAAGCACTACAGGGTTGTTAATATGGGGCTTCAGCTTAGGTGATATGCATAAAAGAGTGAGTTCATAGAATATAGTAATATAAGAATTGAATTTTCTAGTATTATCTAAGCTAGGGAATGGATACTAAAAGAACATGCAAAGGTTTAAACTTACAGAAGATTTCATGTCACAGCATCTATTTGTCCAAGTGCAGACTTTTCTCTGTAGGTGGTGATGAGCCACTGAAGGATGATAAACAGAAAAATGTAATCAGATTTACATTTCAGGAAGGAATGAAGCATGGTAGGTCAAAAGAAGACTATGGGAATATTTCTAATGTGCGATGGTAGCATCCTGAACTAAAGTCATACAAGGTTTGGAAAAGGAGGTAACAAAACTGAGAAATACTTTCTGAGGGGGATTATTAATTGAGTCTAGTAATTAGACTTTCCTGTTGTGAGATAAGGAGACGAGAATATAGATGTTGTAGTAAAGTAATGCCTCTGTGGCATCTAAAATCCTAGCCCTAATCTTGAACATTTCTGCTTCCTGCTGAAGTGCACAGTTAGTTTTACGTCCTCTTCTGAACCATACTTTGATTACCTGTGATCATGAAATTGTTTCTTGGCCCAAACTATTTCACAGCTTCCACCAATATCTAAGCAGTGGCTATGCTCTTCATCTGGATAGTAAATCAAAGATTGGGTAAATTCTTTGGTCGGAAAGATGAACAGAATTCGATCGAACCTGAGTGATAGAATTGAAAACATATTAAAGATGGACTCTGTGGTTGCGAGCTTGGGTAATTAAGGGAGATCATTAAACAACATTATAAATACAACAGAATCAAATCTTATGAAAAAGAATTAATTTTTGTAACCTGTAGGCATTAGAGAAGGCTAATGGCCTTGACAATAGATAGGGGCAATAGGTGGACAGATTCCTCAAACAGTTAAATTAAAGAAGGTAGAGCAGATTACCTAGCCTACATCACAAGAAGAGAAGATTGTCTTGGTACACAGCAGTTATGTTTAGTGGGTAATCAAAGGTTAATGAGAATTAGAGATGAATAGGAAAATCAGACCAGAAATTCCTTGGGTAATGCTTCCAAAAGCCATTTGTCATTATTCCATCCTGGAGAATAAAATAACAAACAGCAGCCTGCTCCATAAAATTAATTTAGTGTGTATGTGTGTTTGTGTGTTATGCTTTTAAATAAATATTTATTTACATATTTTTACATTTTAACTATATTATTACCACACTTCTCCCTTTTGCTTTTATGCTTCCAGCCCCTCTGTATTCCCTCTCATGATTCCCCCTCTCAAGTTGATGGTCTGGTTTTCTTTTATTAAAACATTAAAACATACATGTATGTATATGCATATATGTATATTTATATGCATGCACAAATATATAAATATAACATGCTGAGTCCACTTTTGTTTATTACTCTTGGTAAAGTAGTTCATAAATTAATTCAAAACGTATTAAGAAAACTTAAATATTCTCTTAATTTTCTCCCAAACACTGCCTGAAATAGCCTGGAATATCTTGCTAACAATATTCTGTTCTTTGTAAATTATGCATTCTTACTATAGAGATAGCTGAATGAAATAAAGAAAGTTCCAGGATGACATTATACAAGGTTTCAATTTGTTTTTGCATTGATCAAGCAGACCTTACCAAGTCTTCCAACTTGACAGAACTTTTGACAGGCTCTGACCTTTCACAGAACTATATTTCATTAGTCTAGTTCCTTGCTAACACACACACACACACACACACACACACACACACACAGACTCACACATACAAATTCTTTTGACAGTTTATAACTCAAGACTGTCTTTCAAAAGAACCTGTACCATACAGAAAGAGAAATCCCTGCCCCCCCCTTCTTGTAGAAACCTAACTTCTGCTACATTTTCTGAGTTATAAAACTGCCTTCTGTGACAGGATAAGAGAAAGTTTGCTATCATTTATTGTAACTCCAATTACTATACACCACTGATTTTCATATCCCCATTCCACAACCCTGTCTCATGTAGGCTAAATATGCAGAGAAGATTTGTATTATCTTGCTTACTGCTGTACTAGCATGAGACTAGACTGAGCTTATGAGACTCTGTCTCAAAATAACTACAAAACCCAAACAACAACAACGATTGAACAAGCAAATATAAATAATACTAAATTAAAGAATAATTTTGAATTAAGGGTCATGGAGCAGTAAGTAAGGTTATTGACTTGCTCTTTCTAGTCAAATTTAAAATTTTTACATTTTTTAAACAAACACATGTGAATTAATACTACTAAATTGGAAGTTCCTTCATTGTAGAGACCATGTCCTAACTTGTAGTTCTAGTCAGTTTTAAACTGAAAAGTGCTATAAAAGGTGCATATGCTTTCCTTAAGTATAGGAAAAATATGATTGTAATTGTAGCTTTGTTTTTTAATCTTTTATTTTTCTGAATATTTTATATCAGTCATATTTATCCTGAAAGAAATTCACAAGTGATCCAGAAACACTATGGTCACATGTTGAATTTTCAGATAATTTCTTTTTTCTTAATGTGCTGAACTAAACTTAGAATTGTTCTTTGTTTTTATTATTATTATTATTATTATTATTATTATTATTATTAGTGTTGGTACAGAAATATCTAATGTAAACTGCAAAAATCAAAAAGCCAGCACAGCTACTTGACAAAGATCCAGCAAAGTTGAACCGAGTGACATGCAATTGCTGTTATGTTGTCTTCCATCTTCATGTGTTGCATACTTGGGGGGATTTTAATATTTTTATGACTTGAGATACTGGATTGATGGAAATTTTCTTATGAATCATTTAGGCATACTGCTTTTAAGCTTTCCCAGGAACATCCTGTGCATGCTGCATTTCTCACTTGAATGGGGATAACGTCATCTAGCCGTATTTGAAAGCCTTCCTTATCTCTGGAGGTAAGGCTCAAAGACACCAGAGAGCTCCTTATGAAGCTCTGACTCAAAGATACTCTTGGAATATCTGCCCCTGTACTTACTAGGAACAAGATAATCAGAAAAAAGAAAACTTAAAAATGTTAATAAGATTTGGTTGTTTAGAGGAGTTAGCTACAGATCAAATTAAAATCTTCTTGCAGAGCCTTCTGGATTCCATCTGTGGTGGGAGACCACTGCCTGGGCCACCAGGGATCCATAAACCAATAGCTCTGGGAGAAAGCTAGCCTCCTAAGAGTGTGGAAAAGCCCGTGAGAGGGGTAAGACAAGCATCACTGCTCAGCTGGACTCACCTAGAATCCTTGGGACACAGGGACTGAGGAACAGCCGGGGAGGAGGAGACTTCTGGTTTCTATCTGTGGCTGGAGACCTCTGCCTGGGCCACCAGGGCTCCATAACCAAATAGTGCCAGGAGAAAGCTAGACTCCCAGGAGTGTGGGCAAGCCTGTCTGCTCAGAGGGACCCACCTGGAATCCCCAGGACACAGGGACTGAGGAGTGGGCTTCTGGTTTCTTTCGGTGGCCAGGGAACAGACCCTGTAACACAGGGCTCCATACTCAAATAGTGCTAGGAGAAAGCTGGTATCCCAGAAGTGCCAACACACCTTCAAGCACAAGCAAGACCACCACTTCTGTTCAAATTCACTGGATCAAGAGGGACCCTAGCAGAGCCATCTGGACACAGGAACTAAGGGATAGCTGGGGACTAGATCCTTCTGGTTTCTGTCTGCACCCCAGGGCTGACTCTATACCACAGCTCTCCAAACCTAAATTCCTCTCAGAGAGAACTGGTCTTCAAGGAGTATTGACACCTAGGCTTGCAGGAAGGACAAGCCACAGTCAGAGAGAGTAAGAGCAGCTAACACCAGAGATAACCAGATGGTGAAAGGCAAGGGCAAGAACATAAGGAACAGAAACCAAGGATACTTGGCATCATCCCAGCTCTCCCACTGCAGCAAGCCCTGGATACTCCAACACACCAGAAAAGCAAGACTTAGACTTAAAAATCACATCTCATGATGATGATAGAAGATTTTAAGAAGGAAATAAATAATTCCCTTAAAGGAATACAAGAGAACACAGGTAAACAAGTAGAAGCTCTTAAAGAGGAAACAAAAAAATTCCTTAAAGAATTACTGGAAAACACAATAAACAGACAGAATTACAGGAAAACACAATCAAACAGATGAAGGAAATGAACAAAACCATCCAGGAACTAAACATAGAAATAGAAAAAATAAAGAAGTCACAAAGGGAGATAACCCTGGAGTTAGAAAACCTAGGAAAGAGATCAGGAGACATAGATGCAAGCATCACCAACAGAATACAAAAGAGAGAAGAGAGAATCTCAGATGTGGAAGATATCATAGAAAACATGGACACAACAGACAAGAAAAACACAAAATGCAAAAAGCTCTTAACCCAGAACGTCCAGGATATCTAGGATACAATGAGAAGACAGAACCTGAGGATCATAGGTATAGAAGAGAGTGAAGATTCCCAACTTAAAGGACCAGAAAATATCTTCAACAAAATTAAAGAAAAAAACTTCCCTAACCTAAAGAAAGAGATGAACATAAATATATAAGAAGCCTACAGAACATCAAATAGATTGGATCAGAAAACAAGTTCCTCCTGTCACATTATACTCAAAACACCAAATACACAAAATAAGGAAAGAATATTAAAAGCAGTAAGGGAAAAAGAGCAAGTAACATATAAAGGCAGACCTATCAGAATTACACCAGACTTCTCACCAGAGAATATGAAAGCTAGAAGATCCTGAACAGATCTCATACAGATCCCAAGAGAACACAAATGCCAGCTCAGGCTGCTATACCCAGCAAAACTCTCAATTTTTATAGATGGTGAAACCAAATATTCTATGACAAAACCAAATTTGCACAGTATGTTTTCACAAACCCAGTCCTACAAAGAATAGAAAATGCCAACTCAAGAAGGGAAAATGGGGAGTTTCCAAACGGGAGATCTGAAAAGGGGAAAACATTTGAAAAGTAAATAAAATATGAAAATTAAAAAAAGAAGGGAAACTACACTGTAAAAAAAAAGCAAGAAAGTAATCTTTCAACAAACTCAAAAGAAGATAGCCACACAAACATAAAAATTATATTGAAAATAACAGGAAGCAACAATCACTATTCCTTAATATCTCTTAAAATCAATGGACTCAATTCCCTAACAAAAAGACATAAACTGACAGACTGGATCCATAAACAGGACCCAGCATTTTGCTGCATCCAGGAAATGTACCTCCGTGTTAAAGACAAACACTACCTCAGAGTAAAGGGCTGGAAAAAAATTTTTCCAAGAAAATGGTCCCAAGAAACATGCTAGAGTAGCCATTCTAATATCGGATAAAATCAACTTTCAACCAACAGTCATCAAAAAAGATAAGGAAGGACACTTCATACTGATCAAAGGAAAAACCTCCCAAGAAAACATCTCAATTCTAAACGTCTATGTTCTGAATGCAAGGGCACCCACATTCATAAAAGAAACTTTACTAAAGTTCAAAGCACACATTGCACCTCACACAATAATAGTAGGAGACTTCAACACCCCACTATAATGGACAGATCTTGGAAACAGAAACTAAACAGAGACACAGTGAAACTAAGAGATGTTATGAACCAAATGGATTTAACAGATATCTATAGAACATTTCATCCTAAATCAAAAGAATATACCTTCTTCTTAGCACCTCATGGTACCTTCTCCAAAACTGATCATATAATTGGTCACAAAACAAACCTCAACAGATATAAGAAGATTGAAATAATACCATGCCTCCTATCAGATCACTACCTAATAAGGCTGGTCTTCAATGGCAACAACAGAAAACCCACATACACATGGAAGCTGAACAACACTCTACTCAATGATAATTTGGTCACGGAAGAAATAAAGAAAGAAATCAAAGAATTCCTAGAATTTAATGAAAATGAAAGTACAACATACCCAAACCTATGGGACACAATGAAAGCAGTGTTAAGAGGAAAACTCATAGCTCTGAATGCCTCCAAAAAGAAACTGGAGAGAGCATATACTAGCAGCTTAACAGCACACCTGATAGCTCTAGAACAAATAGAAGCTGATATACCTAAGAGGAGTAGAAGACAGGAAATAATTAAATTAAGGGCTGAAATCAACCAAAGTAGAAACTGAAAGAACCAAGCAAAGAATCAACAAAACCAAGTTATTTGAGAAAATCAACAAGATAGATAAACCCTTAGTCAGACTAACCAGAGGGCACAGAGACAGTATCCAAATTAACAAAATTAGAAATGGAAAGGGAGATATAACAACAGATTCTGAGGAAATTCAAAAAACCATCAGATCCTACTACAAAAGCCTATATGCAACAAAATTGGAAAATCTGGATGAAATGGGCAAGTTTCTAGACAGATACCAAATACTAAAGTTCAATCAGGATAAGATAAACCATCTAAACAGTCCCATAACCCCTAAAGAAATAGAAGCAGTCATTAAAGGTCTCCCAACCAAAAAAAGCCCAGGACCAAATGGGTTCAATGCAGAATTCTATCAGACCTTCAAAGAAGACCTAATACCAATACTCTTCAATCTATTCCACAAAATTGAAACAGAAGGAACACTACCCAATTCATTCTATGAGGCCACAGTTACATTGATACCAAAACCTCACAAAGACCCAACAATAAAGAAAAACTTCAGACCAATTTCCCTTATGAATATCGATGCAAAAATACTCAAGTCACAAAAGAATGAACAAGGCATGTACTAGCTGATAAGTGGTTATTAGCCCAAAAGTTCAGAATAACCAAGAGTCACTTCACAGCAACCATAGGGTTGAGCATGAGGTCCCAGATGGAGGAGTTGGAGAAGGGACTGAAGGAGCTGTGGGAGTTTACAGCCCCCCCTGGAGGGAGCAACAGTGTCAACTGGCCTGATCTCCAGATGATCCCAGATACTGGATCACCGACCAAAGAATACACATGGAGGGTGCTGGCTACATATGTGTCAGAAGAGGGTCTTGTTAGCCATCAGGGGGAGGAGAGGCCCTTGGGCCTGAGGGTGTTAGATGTCTCAGTATAGGGGAATGCCAAGGAGGGAAGATGGGAATGGGCGGGTGGGTGGGGCAATAGCCTCATAGAGGCAGGGAGGAGTGGGAAGGGGATAGGGGGCTCCAAATGGGAGATCTGGAAAGGGGTAAACATTTGAAATGTAAATAATATATCAAAGCCCCACTTATTTTGCACTTTACAGCCTCAAAACTCTTCACGAACATTAGCTAATTAATCATCATATCATTGTGATGGCAGAAAGGTTCTTGAATTCCCATTTCTGAGATGAAGGAATTAAGCAAAGTGGCTTATGACAATGAAAGGTCTTCAAAAGTTTAAGTATGAAGACTTCAGGCAAATTCTCCCTAAGTGGCTGTTGCAGGGGGTTACCTGGGTCTGCCGAAGAGAACAGCAGGAGACTCCATGGTTCATCACAGTTTTTATTCTAGAAACTTTTGATTTACCAACCACATTTAATTAGAAAATCAAGAGTTTTTATATATAAGAATTACGTTGACCCAAATTTTTATGTAAAGAACCAACCTCCAAAATTCTTTAGACAAGAAATGATTTCTTCATTGTAATACCTTCACCATAGAGAAATAACTAACCATTGTCAGGAAAGAGTTGTTCTGGACCCTAGAAAGTCTCATTTGTCTGCCTTTTCAAATGTTGTTTATTAATATTCACATGTTATGAAATACAACTCTACAACATAGAACACATAATATATAAGACTTAATGTATGGTATATTCTTGGCAATGTAAGTCCCAGCTTTTGTTTGTCTTTTTCAAATTATACTAGGTTATTTATTAAAGAAACAAGAAACAGTTTCCATGGCTGAGTTAGGTCTCCAGAACCCACAAAATAAAATGACATAGTCTTACTTCCAAAAATAAAAAATAAAAATAAAAACCTCTTTCTAACTATAAGCTCAGTCAATGACATGACATGTAAGAGTGGGGACTGCAAATGCCATGCCCCTCAAGGAAAAGATACAGCAACAAAGTTAGATTGAGTGGAGTTATTTCTGCCTTACACCATGGCTTATATTAATAGACAAAGAATGGTGTGGATAAATGGTGAAAGAATATTTATTTCATTAATTTATTCACATTATATCTCAATATCTGCCCTCATCACATCACATCTCCTCCTTTCATTCCCCTCTCCCCTGGGACTTATCCTACCCTGGCATGAGGTACATCCTCTCCCACTGAAGTTACATCACAGGCAGCAACAGGTTCAAAGAAAGCCCTCACTCCAGTTGTTGGGGGACTCACATGAAGACCAAGCTGTACATCTGCTACATATTTGCAGTAAGCCTAGCTCTAGCCCACGTTTGCTCTTTGGTTGGTAGTTCAGTCTCTGGGAGCCCCCAGGAGTCCAGGGTTTTGAACTTTGTTGGTCTTCTTCTGGAGTATCTGTTCTCCTTGAGTTCTACAATCCTTCCCCCATCTTGTCCACAAAACTACCTGAACTCCTTCTAATGTTTGGCTGTGGTTCTCTGTATATGTTGCTGTTGATTGCTGAGGGAAAGCCTCTCTGAGGACAGTTACGCTAGGCTGTGGTGTGCAAGTGTAACAGAGTACCGTTTATAGTGTCAGGGAATGATTCTTGCCCATGGGATGGGTCTCAATTTAGGGCAGTTATTGAATGGCTATTCCCTCAGTTTCTGCTCCATCTTTGTCCAGGATACTTTAGGGTTGAAAGATTTGTGGGTAGGTTGCTGTCCTTATCTGTCCACTGGGAATCCTTCCTGGCTACATGTGGTGGCCACTTCAGGTGTCATATCCCAAGCTGCTAGGAGTCTCAGCTAGAGTAAACCCCATACACCCCAAGGGATCTCTTTTTACCCCTCCTCCACCAGTGCAGGTCACTGACTTGTCCTAGAGATGCCATCCTTCCTTCCATCAATTTCTGTTCGCTCACTCCTGCTCTTCAAATACTTGATCCTACCATCTGGTTCTCCTCCTTATCTCCTCTCTCACCCAGTTCCCTCCCTCTATTCACCTCTGATAGCTATTTTATTTCCCTTTCTGAGAAAGATTCAAGCATCCTGCTTTGGACCCTCCTTGTTATTTGGCTTTTTTGGGTCTGTAGATTGTAGCGTGGCTATCCTGTATTTTATGGCTAATATCCATTTAAAAGTGAGTACATACTATGCCATGTCTTTTTGGGTCTGGGCTACCTCACTCAGGATATTTACTAATTCCATTCATTTGCCTGCAAAATTCATGGTGTTCTTGTTTTTAGTAGTTGAATAGCATTTCATTGTGTTAAAAAAAAACTACATTTACTGTATACATTCTTCAGTGAAGGCACATCTGAGTTGCTCCAAGTTTCTGCATATTACAAATAAGGCTATTATGAACATAGTGGAACATATGACCATGTGGTATGGTGAAGCATATTTTGGGTAAATGCCCAGGAGTGGTATGGTTGGGTCTTGAGGTAAACCTATTCCCAATTTTCTGAGAAACCAATAAATTGATTTCCAGAGTGGTTGTATAAGTTTGCATTCCCCGCCAGCAATAGAGGAATGTTCTCAATTCTCCACATCCTTGCCAGCATGTGCTGTCTCTTGAGGTTTTGTTTTTGTTTTTGTTTTTGTTTTCCACTCTGAGGGGCATAAGGTAGAATCTCATGGTCATTTCAATTTGCATTTCCCTGATATTCAACAATTCTTTAAGTTTCTTGGCCACTAGAGATTCTTCTTTTGCAAATTCTGTTTAGCTCTGTACACCACTTTTTAATTGGGTTATTTGGGTTGTTGGTATCTAACATCTTGAGTTCTTTATGTATTTTGGAGATTACCTCTCTGTCAGCTATAGGGTTTGTGAATATGTTTTCCTAATCCATAGACTGTTATTTTGTCCTATTGATGGTGCGCTTTGCTATACAGAAGCTTTCCAGTTTCATGAGATCCCACTTATTAACGTGAGCGATGGGTGTTTTGCTCAGGAAGTTGTCGCTTTTACCAATGAGTTCAAGGCTATTCCCCACTTTCTGTTCTATTAGATTTGGTGTATCATGTTTTATGTTGAAATCTTTGATCTACTTGAACTTGAGTTTTATGCAGAGTAATAAATATGGATCTATTTGCATTCTTCTATTTGAAGATATCTAGTTAGACCATCACCCTTTTTTGAAGATGTTCTCCTTTTCCGTTGTTATGGATTTGGTTTCCTTGTCAAAAATTAAGTGTCCATGTGAGTTCATTTTTTGGTCTTTAATTCAGTTCCTTTGATGAATCTGTTTGTTTCTGTACCAATACCACGCAGTTTTTATTACTATATCTCTAGTACAGCTTTTATTACTATATCTCTAGTACAGCTTGATGTCAGGGATGATGATACCTCCAGAAGTTCGTTTATTGCCTAGGATAGTTGTAGCTATCCTGTTTTTGTTTTGTTTTTTTTCTCCGTACGAAGTTGAAAATTAATCTTTCAAGGTATGTAAGAATTGTGTTGGGATTTTGATGAAATTTCATTGAATCTATAGATTGTTTTTGGTAAAATGTCCACTTTTCTTATGTTAATCCTACTGATCCATGAGCATGGGGGATATTTCCATCTTCTGAGGTCTTCTTCAATTTCTTTCTTCAGAGACTTGAAGTTCTTGTCACACAGGTCTTTCGTTTGCTTGGTTAGATTTACACCAAGATATTTTATATTATTTATGACTATTGTGTCTATTGTGTAGGGTATTGTCTCCTTACCTCATTTTTCAGCCCACTTATCACTTGTATAAAGGAGGACTACTGATTACTCTGAGTTAATTTTGTCTCCAGCAACTTTGTTGAATTTGTTTTTGAGCTGTAGGTTTTCTTCCATAGATACTTTGGGAGTCATTTATGTATACAATCATATCATCTGTGAATAGTGATACTTTGACTTTTTACTTTTCAATTTGTATCCCCTTGATCTTCTTCAGTTGTCTTACTGCTCTAGCTAGACTTCAAATAGTATATTGAATAGACAAGGGAAAGAGTTGACAACTTTTTCTTGTCCCTGATTTTAGTGGAACTGCTTTAAGTTTCTCTCAATTTAATTTGATGTTGGCTATTGGCTTGCTCTATATTGCTTTTATTGTGTTTAGGTATGTGACATGTATCCCTGATTGCTCCAAGAATTTTAATATGCAGGGCTTTTGTCAAAGGCTTCTTAAGCATCTAATGAGATGATCATGTGTTATTTTTCTTTCATTTTGTTTGTATGGTGGAAGAAGATGATAGATTTCATACATTGAACCATCCCTGCATCCATGGGATGAAACCTATGTGATCATTGTGAATGATGTCTTTGATGTGTTCTTAGATTTGTTTTGTGAGTATTTATTTGAGTATTTTTGCATTGATGTTAGTAAGGAAAATTGGTCTGAAATTCTATTTCGTGGTTGAGTATACTTTAGGTATTAGCATGACTATGGCCTCATGGAACAAGTTTCACAATGTTTCTTCTATTTCTTCTTTGTGGAATAGTTTTAGGAGTATTGGCATTAGTTCTTCTTTGAGAGTCTGGTAGAATTCTGTGCTAAATCCAGCAGGGCCTGAGCTTTTATTGTTGGGAGATTTTTTTTTAAAGATTTATTTTTATTTTATATATGTGAGTACACTGTTGCTGTCTTTAGACCCATCAGAAGACGGTGTTGGATTCCATTACAAATAGTTGTGAGCCACCCTGTGGTTGCTGGGAATTGAACTCAGGTCCTCTGCAAGAGCAGTCAATGCTCTTAACTGGTGAGCCATCTCTCCAGCCCCTGTTGGGAGATTTTTGAATGCTTTTTAAATAGTTTGCCTGATCTGGACTTAATTTGGGTAAGTAAAATCTATCAAAAGAATCATCAATTTCATTCAGATTTTCCAACTTTATACAGGTTTTGAAGTATGACCTAATAGTTCTATGAATTTCCACAGTGTCTGTTGTTATTTCCCCCTTTCATTTCTAATTTTGCTCTTTTTGGAACTGTCTCTCTGCCTTTTAGTTAGTTTGGCTAAGTTCTTGTCTATTTTGTAGATTTTCTCAAAAAACAAGTTCTTGATTTTATTCATTCTTTTGTATCATTCTCTTTGTTTCTAACTGATTGATCTCATCCAT
>JADRCH010000027.1:19040720-19081900 GCA_019843965.1 Rhynchomys soricoides
CTTCTTCTTCTTCTTCTTCTTCTTCTTCTTCTTCTTCTTCTTCTTCTTCTTCTTCTTCTTCTTCTTCTTCTTCCTCCTCCTCCTCCTCCTCCTCCTTTTCCTCCTCCTCTTCTCTCCTCCTTTTTCCTCCTTCCTCCCTCCCTTCTCCCTCCTTCCTCCTCTCTCCTCCTCCTTCTTCTTCTTCCTCCTCCTCCTTCTCCTCCTCCTCTTTCCTCCTTCCTCCCTCCTCCCTCCTCTCTCCTCCTCCTCCTCCTCCTCATTCTCCTCCTTTTCCTCCTCCTCCTCCTTAAATTCTTAGCATGAGAACTTTTCAATTTCTTCATGAAGGCAATTATAAACTTTCCTCTTAGCAATACTTTCATTGTATCCCATAATTTTGGGTATGTTGTGTCTTCATTCAGTGAATACTAAAAAGTCTTTATTTTTCTTTTTAATTCTTCCCTTACCCAGTGATCACTGAGTAGAGAGTTGTTTAGTTTCTGTGTGCATGTAGGCTTTCTGTTGTTTCACTTGTTGAAGTTCAGCTTTACATCATGGTGATCTGATAGGATACAAGGAGTTATTTAAATTTTCTTGAACCTGTTCAGGCTTGCTTTGTGACACAGTATATGGTCACTTTTGAAGAAGGTTCCATGAGGTTCTGGGAAGAAGGTATATTCTTTTGTGTTTGAATGAAAAGTTCTATAGATATCTGTTAGGTCCATTTGATTCATAACCTCTGTTAGTTTCATTAGTTCTCTTTATTCTCTGGCTTGATGACTTGTCAGTTGGTGAGAGTGAAGTATTGAAGTCTCACACTATTAATGCATGGGGTTTGATGTGTGTGTGTGTGTGTGTGAAGAAAGTGGGTTCCCTTGTACTTAGAGCATAGATGTTCAGAATTGAGATGTCATCTTGGTGGATTTTTCCTTTAA
Source organism: Rhynchomys soricoides (assembly GCA_019843965.1). NCBI lineage: Eukaryota > Metazoa > Chordata > Mammalia > Rodentia > Muridae > Rhynchomys > Rhynchomys soricoides. The sequence goes on from JADRCH010000027.1 coordinate 19,041,635, forward strand.
TGAGTATGAAATGTCCTTTTGCATCTCTTATGAATACTTTTGCTGTATTTTACAGATATTAGAATGGCTACTCCAGCTTGTTTCTTGGGTCCATTTGCTTGGAAAACTTTTTTCTATCCCTTTACTGTGAGGCAATATCTGTCTTTGTTGCTGAAGTATGTTTCTTGTATGCAGCAGAATGATCGATCCTGTTGAAGCATATACTTGACTTTTCTGTCTTTATATTGGGGAATTGAGACCACTGATGTTGAGAGATATTAATGATCAATGATTGCTAGTTCCACTTATTTTGATGTTGATATTGGTATTCTCTCTCTCTCTCTCTCTCTCTCTCTCTCTCTCTCTCTCTCTGTTTCTTCTTTTGAATTTGTTGAGTATAGTCACCCTACTTGTGTTGGAGTATTCCTCTAGTATCTTCTGTAGGGCTGGGTTAATGGAAATATATTGTTTAAATTTTGTTTTGTTACAGAATATAATTTTTCTCCATCTATTGTGATTGAATTTTTTTCTGGGTATAGTAGTCTGGGCTGGCATCTGCAATGACTTAGAGAATCTATGATATCTGCCCATGCCCTTCTGGCTTTTAAAGACTTTGTTGAAAAATCTGGTATAATTCTACTCCTTCTTCCTTTATATGTTACTTGGCCTTTATCTCTTGTGACTTTTAATATTTTTTTTTTGTTCTTTACACTTAGTGTTTTGAGTATTATGTGCTTGGAGTAATTTATTTTTTGGTCCAAACTATTTGGTATTCTGTAAGCTTCTTGTACATTCTTAGGCATTTCCTGGATATTTTGTGCTAGAGACATTTTAGCTTTAGCATTTCTTTGACCAATATATCAGTTTCTTTGAAATACATAGAGTCCTATAGTATACAATGTGAACCTGAATTTATTCACACAAAAATTCATTGAGAAGATGAAGGATTATAGAATGTTTGTGGCAACATAGAAGTCCACTCTATGACAGGAAAGTTCTCAGTGAAGGCGTGACTTTGTACGTGAAACAGTACTGTCTTAGAAAATTATTTTAAATAGTGGTAGTTTGAATACGCTTGGCTCAGAGAGTGGCACTATTTGGAGGAATATCCCTGTTGGTGTAGGAATTGCCTTGTGGGAGGAAGTGTGTCATTGTGGTGGTGGGCTTTGAGAACCTCTTCCTAGCTTCCCATAAGGCAGTCTTTCTGCTCTTGACTGCTCATGAAGATGTAGAACTCTTGGGTCCTCCAGCATTGTGTCTGCCTGGATGCTGCCATGCTTCATTCTATGATGATAATTGACTGAACCTCTTTCGGTGTAAGACAGCCCCACTTAAATGTTGTCTTTTATAAGGATTGCCTTGGTCATGGTGCCTCTTCACATCAATGGAAACCACAAATAAGACAATTGAGATCTGCAGAATCTTATATAATTCAAAATATAAATAGTAGTAATGTTTAATACATGGTGGCATAACAAATAGACAGGGGAAGAATAAAGAAATTTACCATAAAATTGCAGATAATTTGTGTAGGCATTCTGCTCTTAACTAGTGTCATTTGAAAAACAGATTGTGGATATGGGAATAATGGAAATGCCTTGACAGCTGAAAAGCCTTATAAACAGTATACTTGTGAACTGATCAAATATATATATAAGCAGAGCTGTAGAGCTAGCTCAGCCTCTCACTTTCCTGCTGTACAAACAGATACAGAGTTAGGTCGCCAGAGCACACACAAAGCTCTGGTGGTATACACTAGTCATCCCATGGCTACAAAGGTAGAGTCAGGAGGAGTTCTGCAGATGCCTGGCCATCCAGTCCAGATGGCATCTACTCCTGACCTGATGCAATGAGAATGTCAGCTCACCTCTTTGGTCATCAAGTTCTAATCATGACAAGTTGGTCTATTCATTTGGCAAACATCATGCGAATACCTAGGAAGGAACATTCTAGAAAATATTTCTCCATCTCTTCTCAAATTTGTTGATAATTAAAAAGGAAAATGGAGGAAGTACAATCTAAGAGGATCCTTAAGCAACATCATGAATGAAATCTTTGAAAAAAAGATATTAGTTGTTTACAAAGGGCATATGAGTAAAACATAGTCTTTGTTTAACAGTGAGTTAAAATATAGCTCACATTTGTCATGTTACCATAATATTCTATTGAAATATATTTACTTGTGGTAATAAAGATGTTAATAATGAGGTTTACAAGAACTCTTTGACCTCCTCACTATTTTTTCTGTGGGTATGTAAATACCCTTAAAATCAGCAATAAAATAATATTGAGAAATATTGGTTGGATATCTTTAGGAGTATCTCCTTAAATTGAGTCAGAAAGCCAAATTTTCATTAAGGACTTGATTACCACCTCACACCACTAATGGAAGGCATTGAAACCATTCATACATGGTGCCAACGATAGGATTTTAGGTCACTGGGGACATGCATTGAGAGGGCTATTGACTGCCCTTCCTACTTTTCTTTTTCGCCTTCAGGTTGTTGTGAGTAAACAGACCTTTCTACACTGTGTTCTTGTTATTAAGTTTTCTGGTACCACAAATCCAAAGCAACAGGGCTAAGTTTTCATGGACAGAGATCTCTATAGCCACACTCTAAAACAGACTTTATTTCTTAGTAAGTCGATTACTTCAAATAATTTATCACAATAAAAGAATGCAAGTTAAAAAGATATCATGATATGTATGAATTTCTTAGAATCTCATAAAATAAAAATAATAAAACTAAATTAACTTGACAAATATATTTATTGCTAAGAAAAATAATGAAAACCGTACCTTGCTTTTGATGTTTCTCTCTGTTTTATTGTAAATAATTTTCATCTCATTATTTATTTGGGTTCAATTTTAAGTTCTCAAGGTTTATATTATACAGATTGTTCTCTGTGACTACTCCTTTCTCAATTTAAAAATCTCATTTTATTTTTAACATGTGTTGTGACTAGAATCCTCTCCATTTGAAAATCTTATCTTTTATGTTTAAACTATATTAGTTTATGAAGAATCCCACTAGTTTCCTCATTTCTGCTTCCTTAGTTTTTCATCTATTGGCAAAAGTTTGCAATGTCACAGTTGTCTGAAGAAAGAATCGTGTTCACATAGTCCTTAATTTCAGCATTTTGAAAAATATTTTTTGCTTTCATATCTGAAGAGAACTTGCCTGAGAATGCACGCCTTGGTTAGTTTGCACGATTCTCTGTATAATGTATAAGCTGGCATTGTATTTGTTCTAAAGAAGTGTACAGGCAATTTTAGTTTTCCTCTGTTGCATGTACTTTATATCATATTTCTGATTGCTCCATTAATTGTTTCTTTATCCTTAAAATTCAATATCATAATAGGAATAGAATGAAGTGTTGCTTGAAATCCATTGCTTTTTATTACTTTTTGGATATAAGACATTTCTATTCAAATACACACACACACACACACACACACACACACACACAATCTTCATTGTCTTTTGCACCTGTCTTTTTTATTACAGTCATGTTTCTGTTTTTACCTCTTATTTGTAGATCTAAAAATAGATCTGATTCTGTTGTCTCTAACATTACTACTTTTGGGGTCATCACTGTAATTTCTCCTATGCCCAAAGACTCTACCTGTTGATCAGAAATACAAATTTTCCTTCATTTGGTGTAAATTGAATTAGTTTGGCACAAGAAAAATCAAAATCTCTGAATTCCATACCCACCAAAGGAAAATGTTAGTGGAGTCTATCATTTCTTGTCATTATTGAAACTTACATTAATTGTCCATATCTGCTCCCTGTCAAGTAACTTAAGTAGCTGCTATACTCTGACCTGCTGATATAGAGTAGAAAAGGCTTTTGTGTGTGATTGATTATAGGTGTAGTATTCCTTTGCCTTCCTTAGTTCTCTTTGCTCCATTCACAGGACAATGCCTGTATTTCCCATTGTTTAATAGCTTTATAACTGTAACAATAAACATCTGCTTATAAAGTGAAATTTTGTCATGAGTGTCTTGTTTGACACTAGTTTGTAATCATAAACATGATAGTAGATATACAGGCCATTGGCCAGTTTCTTCTTGCTCTTTTGCAATTCTCTTCAATTCTTTTATATTTCCCTGCCTTATTTCCCAAGTAACTGTTGATCTCCAGGTTATGAATTAGTTTGAACTTGTTTGAGTGAGTTTACATTGATGTGATGTGATGTGATATAATTGTAGGTGACAGTTTCTGTTTATCTTCTGTCATTCTATGATTATGAAGTTCAGTCCTGAGGTAAAATGTAGTTGACTACATCAGAAGCATGTGTGATTGGGAAGAACATTAGCTTAAAGGAGTCCAGGAATACAGTCCATCAGGCCCCTGTATACACAGAAATCTCCTTAAGTAGTGTGTGGTGGAAGTGAAACAGATATGCTCTGAGAAATAATGAGTAGAAACTTGCCTTGTTTGTCATAAGGCAGGAACTGCACACAGAGGAAGTTCAGTAAATTCTAGTTAGAATAAACACACTCCAGTTAAAAAACACCATAGAAAAAAATACTGAAAGTTAAAGACATGGATACCTTGAAAGCAACAAAGAAACAACTAACAAGAAACTTCAAGAAGATAAAAATCATGGAAGAGGGAAGATAGTGAGGTAACATATTCCCTGTGCTAAAACATAAGGAAAACACATATATTGTCAACTATATACAATAAATTTACCTTAGGGGAGAAAAGAAAAATATTATATTCTCAGACAAATAAGACAAAGATATTTTTAGCAGACATATATTATAAATATAATATTTGGAACAATGATAACATAAAGAAAGTTTACGGATGTAAAGTTGTAAGAAATGACTATAGATAATAAAATAATAATGATAGCAATGTATTTCTGGACTGCTGTCATTATTTGCTGCACAAAGGTAGGACTATAAAACTCTGGAAAAGCAAAAGAGATGCTAAATAGAAATGCTTCTAGTAAGCTTTTATACATTTGAAACCAATTGTGATCCATGAAGTATATACTATAATCCCTAAAACAACCATTAAACCATATAACCATACTGACAATATAATTAGTCATTCAAGAAATTTAAATAATACCCTAGAAGTATTTCACTCTATACAGTAAAAGGCCAGCAAGGATGAATGGGTATACATACAAAAAGGACATGAGAGTTACAGAAAAACAAAGGTAGCTATGGAATCAGTTATATCAATAACATCGATTATGAATGGGCTGAATAATGTATTAGAAAGAAGGCTTGGCTATCAAACTGGGTAACCATGCTAATACTTCCATGTGCACAAAATGCTACCCAAGTATCCTTCCTTTCATCATGTATAAGGTGGGTTAAATGTGAACTGTTTCTGCTAGGCTCACACACCTGAACACTGGGTCCCCTGTTGTTGGTGCTATTTAGAATACTGTGATCCATGTAGAAGGTGGAGATTCCTGGAGGAAGGGTTAATGGCAGCAGACCTATGAGCGTATAGCCTGGTCCTGCTTCCTGTTCACTTTGTTTCTGGAGTCTGGATTCAATATGAACAGGCAGCCTCCTGCTTCTGCCACCACAATTTCTTTGCCTGCTGCAGTGTCTTTTCTGTCATGATGGATACTATCTCTTTGGAATTTTAACCCAAAATAAACCACATTTCTCCTTTTGTTTCTCTCATTGAGGTGTTTTGAGCTCCATCAGAATTACCCCTCTGAAGTGAGTAACAATAACTCAAGAGAATCCAATGCCCCCTTCTGGCCTCGGTGGGTACTTGCATACAATCTTACACACATACACACACACACACACACACACACACAGAGAGAGAGAGAGAGAGAGAGAGAGAGAGAGAGAGAGAGAGAGAGTATGGGGAGAGAAATAACTAAATAAAATAAATTTAATTAGATAAAAATTTTTAAAATGCTTAAAAATTATGAACCACTTAAAAAAAAAGAATGTAAAATATGACTCATTTTCTAACTTCATAGCAACCTTTTACTGGAAATTAAAATTCTGGGATTTCTCATAGTCTAAGTAGAGTGCCACATGAACAGTTCTACAGCCTGGGTCCAAAATCCTGAGTCAATGTCATTCTTTACTCTCAGTCTATCTCCTCTTCATCCTTCACCACATGTGCTTGGATGTAGAGTCGGGTGCTCATAGCCAGTTATTTCCTCCCTGTGAAACTTGTATCATTTCTGGAGCCCTAAAGCTGTGATGACAGCTTTCTGATAAATGTGACAATAGACAATAGACAATAGATAATAGCCAATAAATAGACAATAGATGATAACCATTCTGGCTCTAAAATTTGGTCATCTTTTGCTTTCAGATGTAGTAGCTTTAACATTTACACTGCTTATTTACTGGATTTTATTGATGATATGTGCTCCCAAATTCTAGATTTTCAAAGAAAAACTCCTCAGTCCAAATTATGAACTTATACTTTATGAATCCAATTTGTTGTCACAGGAATTTTGTCAAGAAAAGACTAACAACCTGGTCATGAGCTCCCAGGGACTTTCATCATCATGTGGGTATCTATAAGTCATACAGGCAAAAATGAGGGGGGAGGGCAGAAGTGTGATGGGAGTTGGTGGAGGGAAAACTGGGCATTGGGATATCAGGGGATGGGGAGTTGGTGGAAGGGGTAACCTGGAAGTGGGATATCGTTTGAGACATAAACAAATGAAATGATTAATTAAAAAAAAAAAGGAAAAAAAGATTATAACTTCTTTTGATTCTAAGACATTATCCTCTTATGGCTTAAATGGTCATGCAAGCACAGGAACAATTCTATATTTTAATTTATTGTCATAATAATATGCTCAAGTCATAAAGTGGAAATACTGCCACTTGATTTAGAGAACTCTGGTTTCATATTCATTAACTAAGCATATTTTATAAAGTAGAGTTTAAGAATGCCAGGTGGGAAAGTTCCAGACCATTTTTAAGTGACTCATATTTCTTGTTCTTATAAAACATATGTAAGTTTGGTGAGACATCTTAACAGGTGAAGGTTCTTGTTGTGTGCATTTGATGACATGAGATTAATAATCTCAGTGTGGAAGGAGAGAACTGACTCCTAGCAGTTGGCTTCCTCTAGCCACACACATGCCATTGCACAAATGCACACCCCCAATAATAAGAAGGGAGTTTATCTTGAAGGCAGGGTATGATTCCTTGCTCTTATAATCTTAACACTTTGGATGATAAGGCAGGAGGATTACTCTGACTTCTAGGCTAGGATAGCATACAGAGTAAGACCTTATCCAAAATAAATAAATGAATAATTAAAGCAAAAAATAGTTATCTTGTTTTAGCTTTCTTGGTGGGCAAGAAATAATAATAATAATAAATAAATAAACAATGCCATGAACTAAGTCAGCAGCTTTTAAATATTTAACAATAGTACTCTTAGCTGTTAAGGGCACTTAGTATTCTTACAGAGTACTCAGGTTTGGTCCGAAGCATCAACACAGTGACTCTCAATGATTTACAGCTCCAATTTCAAGAGATCTGATGCCTTCTTTCAGCTTCTATAGGCACCAAGTACACTTACAAAGAGCTCCCAAATTTAGATGCTTCAAAGAACTCTGATGATCTTTTCATTTCTGTAGGTCACAACTTAGTTTGGTTCTACTTCCCAGGGTTCCAACCAGACTTCAAAGTGTCAGGCAGGTCTCTGGAGAGCAGTAGGGATACCAGTTGTGTTCATAAGCCTTCTGTTTTTGATAGAATTGGAATCACTGGAGAAACTTGGACTGTGCACTTCTATGCTACCTGGATATTGTTTGCTTCATTTGTTCACTACTTGCCCCTTCAAAAAGACAGCTCAGAGTAATATAGCTGTATTACACACATACACACACTCACACACACACACACACACATCCTGAAAATTCAGAAGTGTTTGCACACCTGAAGTGGAAGGGTCAGAATTCAAGCTTGTCCTCAGCCACACAGATAGATGGGGCAAACTTGAATTACATGTGATCCTGTCTCAAAACAAACAAACAAACAAACAAACAAACAAAAAATAGCCAAATTAGTTCTTGTATCTTTAAACAAATTGTGCACTTATTTATGTACATGTAGGTATGTTTGTGTGACACGTAAATGTCACAGCACTCATGTAGAGGTCAGGGGAAATTTGTGAGAGTTGCTTCTGCCCTTTTGTTGGGACAGTTCTGGGGTTTGAGGTCATCAAACTTAATGACAATGTGTCTTTAACTTCTGAGTGTTCTCGCCAAGCCAAAGCATGCACAGATGATAAATGGAATGTTTGTGATAATCTTTTACTGTTTTATGTTTTTTTTTTAGAAAATTTAGAAACTTTTATAGCATTTGCTTTTCACAAGAATCAATTTTATCCATTATTCCCTTTTAATAGGCTACATTTAACATATACTAATTCTATTGGTTATTACAAACCTCATGTGTGTTTGGGAGAAGACACATAGTTGACTAACAACAGAATGATGTGTCTTAGCATCTCTATGTGTCTCCCAATAACCAGTCTCTGAGGTGTATTTGGTGTCCTTACCTTTGCCACAGTTTAGAAACTCACTTCATTGACTGATATGGATCAGAACCATTGACAGAGGTCAATTTACAGCAAACTAACCTTGAAACATCAAACACAGAAGGCAAGCTGCTATGAATTGCATATTGAATGGCAATAGGAACTGTGGAGTGAGCATCTGTGAACAGTTGATAACCAACGCCAAGTGATCTACAGAAACTGCCTGAAAACAGGGCACATTTTCAAAAGTGAGATTTATTTTTTCCTGAATTCCTCTCAAGTGATTACTGTTGCAAGAAGATGAAATTCTTTCCAAAGTGCCTTCATCATCATGCCTCATTTTCTCCAAGAGATGCAGATAGCAAAAAAAGAGAAAGCTGTATTTTTAGGAAAATAGAACATTATCTGCATAATTTGTAAGGCTGCATCTAATACTGTGATAGAAACATCCAGAATCTTTCAGCTAAATGGTAATGTTAGACCTTCTAACCATTTGGCTTTCAAGAAATGCTTTCAAAAGTAGGAACTAGGGCTCACATGGGCCCACAGAAACAGAAAAGGCAAGTCCAGAACTTGCATGGGTCTGAACCAGGCCCTTTGCTTATATGCTGTGATTGTTAGCTTGGTGCTTTTGAGGAATGCCTGGCAGGGGGTTTTGCTTGCTCTTAAGACTCTTTTCCTCCCACAGACCATCTTGTAGAGTACCCATATGAGGGATTTCATTCTGTCTTATTTTATCTTGTTTTATCTGATTTGGCTGTTGTCTTTTGGAGCCTGCTCTTTTCCAAAATGGAAAAGTTGATCTGGGGAACAGAGGAGGTGCAGGACATTCAGACGAGAGGAAGGAGAGGACACTTTGGTTGTGATAGATTTTATGAGAGACAAATAAAAGAAATTTCTTGTACAGGATCTCTTGGGTGGTCTTACCTCCTCAAGAGCTCTGTTTTACCTGCCTAGACCTACAGTATTCTACTGCACTCTTGACATCTACCTTCATCTGATCTCATGTAATATTTTATTCTACTTAGGTCTTTAAAGTTCCACCATTCAGCCTAAATCACTATTAGCACTATTGATTGTGTGGTGCTTTTACTACAGTGGGTACATGGCTCAGAGAGTATCACCTCACCTTCAAACCATGTCTTGCTTTTTCATTCCCACTTTCCAAGCTGTGACTGCCCATTCCATCATCCTCATCCCTTCAAGGGCTCCCTATTAACTTTCTGCAGGAGTCTCCATACTCATTGAAAGTCCTTCCATTTATACCACAGCGAGAACTTTCCGCCCTGCTTAGAATGACTGCCATCCATCTACCTCCCCACATACTTAGTAAGATTCCTTAAAAGTGTTCTATACCTTCCTTCAGGAAACTGATGCAAACAGTAATACTTGCTATACATTTTTAAAGTTTCATTTTTTATTTTTGTGTGTATGTTTGCTTGAGTTCAGATGCTTTATATGCACAAATGATGTGAGAGAACAGACTCAGATCCCCAGAAAATGGAATTACAGAGGTTTCTGAGCAGCCATGTGGGTCCTAGGAACCAAACCCAGATCTTCTGGAAGAACAGCAAGCACTTTAAAAATTATGTATATTGCTATTTTGCCTGCATGTATATCTGTGTATCAGGTGAATGCCTGGTGCCCATGGAGGCCAGATGAGGTGTTGGACCACTGGAAAGTGGGGTTACAGACAGTTATAAGGCACCATGTTGGTCCTGCGAATTGAATCCCCATTCTCTGGGAAAGCAGCAAGCCCTCTTTGTCACTGAGGGATCTTGCCAGATCCTCTCAGTATTAACTTGGGTAGTGATATTTCTTTCTAGCTCTCTGAGATCTCCTTACTGTGAAAATCAAAGTCTGTTAAAATTATAAGTTCCTTGTTATTATATATATTTACAAGATTAAAACTCAGTTTAGTGCAGGCTTAGAAGAATTATTTTCAAACAATCATCTTCTAAGACCTTGTGTTCCTAATACTTGAAAAAGGGTCCCAATACCCTTGCAAGTCTCTGGGTCCCTCATTTCTCACATTGTATTAAGTTGCATGGAAAAATAATCTGAATTTGTTGTTTATAATTATGTTTTTATTGTTCTAAGATTCCTGAAATGACTACATATTATATTTAATGTCTGGATAATCGTTATTCTTTAACATTATCTAACCTTTTTTGCTTCTTTTTAATCTTACACAGTAGAATCTGTAGAACTAAGCAATATGATAAATGGTTCATCTGGTTAGCAAGCAATGAGAGATAAATGGCTAAAATAAAAACTGTGTTTAGAAGAGATAGTCAGGCATGAATAATCATGTCATAGTCAAGGTTAATATAGAGATATACTTCCCAGAATTAGTTATTAAATAAGAACAGCATTGCAACAGGCAGAGGGGTTAAGTAACAGTACACATCTATGAGATTTGGGTACCCAGTTATGGTCTCTGAACATAGACTCCTGTTTTTTATAATGAAAAGAAAATACTTTAGTCCTGAAAAAATGTGTCTTTCCAATTACAAATTCTCTTTAACACTATTGACTGGGTAAGTCCTTAATAACAGAAGAGATACAAGATAGTTCATGAGTTATTTGTATGATGCTTGTATTTGTGACTTTTGAAAACCCTATCTAACAATAAAGTAAATGAATTTATTAAGCAGAAAAATTCTACTGAGAAATACACATATAAAATTATTATTTATTCTTTTCATTGATATTTTCTTATTACATTATGAAATTCTAAAGGGTTTCCTGAAAAAAATAAATTAATACTATGTGTATTTGTGAGTGTGTGTAGAGACTATTTTAATAAATTTATTCACATACTTGTAGAGGTTAGGTTAGGCACTACAAAATCTTTAGGGTGGGCTAGGTATAAAACGCCCCCCCCCCTCAAGGAGCTAATATTATCCTTCAAATGCTCAAGGCTGTTAGAAGATACAAGAAAGACTTGATATTACAGCTCAAATCTGGAAGCTGTCAGGTTGGAGACCTAAGAAGAAGTAGTAACATATTGCAAATACAGTGGCTGATGTTGGAATCATGCTTGCTAAGGATTGGCTTATCTTGTTTGCTTAATCCAACCTCTTAGCTCATAGGATAATATTCACTCATAACACAAAATATAACCTCACTTACTCACAGTTTACCCCAATGATTAAAATATTATTTACAACCAGAATACCATCATAGAAACATACACTGTGATGTTAGCTGTGTAATCTGGTTCCCTGAACCATTCAATTCGATATAGAATCTTAATATATACAATAAAATACTATTCAGTATATATAACAAAAGGAGACTATTATCATTAATGACAACATGGATGCCTGGAAAACATTGTGCTAAATGAACTAAACATGGCACAGAAAGACAAGTTCAAAACATATGAATTCAGAGTGAGTAGAATGGTTGTTATCAAGGGTCCAAGGAAGAAGGCTACAAGGGTTTGGGGAAATTTTGGTCAAAGGACACAGATTGAAGGAATATATTCGAGAAATCTATTGTACATAATGGTGATTACAGTTTATGACAATATATTCTGTATTTGAAAATTGCTATGAAAGCACTTTTCTAATCTTCCTATAAAAATAAAATGATTTATACGTTAAAAACTATTTTATGTATAATTAACCTACAATAGGGCAAAAATGTGTGGACTAGACACTACAAGATAACAAATTAAAAGCTCAGTGCCAACAATGGATTGCCCCTTTGTGGGTTGTTGAGAAGTGAGATCTCACAGATTTCCAAATCATTACATTCTACTGCTTATGTTGTTTGTTATCCTCAAAAACATAATTGTGAGACCTTATTGCTAAAGACACCACAAGCTGAATGGCACCATAAAGAGATCAAGGTGATATTCAACTAGAACCTTCATATCTATTGGATCTATTGGTTAGATTTCACAGTGCTGGGGTGAACTATACACTCTTCCAGAGGAGAAATTTAATCACCAATCTTACTGAGCTATGAACTCAGTAAGCTATAACAATGACCACTCTGTCAACACATGCCTACTAGCACATTGGTAACACAAAAATCAAGATTATAACCAACCACATTCTGGTTGGATTTAAGACCTACTCTACCTGTCAAAATGTACACCTGACAAAACATGTCAACATATCAGGACAAAACATGTGTGGGTAGACGAGTCAGAAGTCATGAGAGTCTGTAATAATTTTATCTGCTAAGTTTTTTTCTAATTCTACCTTTGTCATAGATTTTTGTTTGTTTGGTTGGTTTCTTTTTGGTTAAGGATAAGTGTGTAAAATATATATTTAATGATGAAGTATAAAGTCAAATGTGAAGTTTTAGAGCCTCAAATGGCAACTCTGACTGTATAGATACAGATACAGAAGCACCCAAAGAAATGTTCAGCATCCTTAGTTATCAGGGAAATGCAAATCAAAACAACCCTAAGATTCCACCTCACACCCATCAGAATGGCTAAGATGAAAACTCAGGTGACAGCAGATGCTGGTGAGGATGTGGAGAAAGAGGAACACTCCTCCATTGCAGGTAGGATTGCAAGCTGGTTAAACCACTCTGGAAATCAGTTTGGCAGACCCTCAAAAACTTGGACATAATACTACCTGAGGACCCAGCTATTCCACTCCTGAGCATATACCCAAAAGGTGCTCCAACATGTAATAAAGATACATGTTCCACTATGTTCATAGCAGCCATATTTATAATAGCCAGAAACTGGAAACAACCCAGATGTCCCTCAACAGAGGAATGGGTACAGAAAATGTGGTACATTTATAAGATGGAATACTACTCAGCTATTAAAAACAATGACTTCATGAAATTTGTAGGTAAATGGATAAAACTTGAAAATATCATCCTGAGTGAGATAACTCAGTCACAAAAGAACAAACACAGTACGTACTCACTGATAAGTGGATATTAACCCAAAAGTTTGGGGTATCCAAGGTTCGATTCAGAGTACATGGAACTCAAGAAGAAGGAAGTTCAAAATGTGGATGCTTCAGTGCTTTTTAGAAGGGAGAACAAAAAACTCACAGGAGGAAATATGGAGACAAAGAGTGGAGCAAAGACAGAAGGTAAGGCTATCCAGAGACTGCCCCACCTCAGGATACATCTCATATATAGGCACCAAACCCAGACATTCTTGTGGATCCTAGGAAGTGCTTGCTGATGGAAGCATGATAAGCTGTCTCCTGAGAGGCTCTGTCAGAGTCTGAAAAATACAGAGTCAGAAGCTCGCAGGCAACCATTGGACTGAGCTCAGGGGTCCCAGATGGAGAAATTGGAGAAGGGACTGAAGCTGTTAAACAGACCCCATTTTGCTTTGCTTTCTAATTTCAGCCTTGATTATTATATGCAAAGTGGTTGGATTGTTTAGCTTTTTTGAATTAAGGAGAGGAAAAGTATTATTTTATCTAAAGTTCACTGTTACTGATCTACCATGTTAATTTCTCATACATGAAAACACATTCTAGAGTGAAATGATCTTAAGTACAATTAAAATATTCACTGTTATATTTTTCTCAGAGGGCCATAGCACTGCTAAAGATTTGTGCAGTGCTGCAAATACCTGGCTCTAGATACCTCTAAGACTCAGCACCATGAGTGCAGGTTTGGACTGTTATCTTCATAAGTAATTCATCTTCCTAGAAGGAATGAATGTGAACCAGCTTGAGTGGTGGAATTTCCAAAGGCAGGTTATAAAAATGAGACAGATATGTAAGATATTATAAAGGAGATTTTATACTATTTCCTGACCCCAAATAAACATTGTAGTGTACGCAATGTCCACTAGGAAGTCTTTAAAAAACAAATACACGTTTTAATTTTGAGAAAACATGATTTTGGTACAGTTACTTTAGTTAGCATTAAACAACAACAAAACCCATATATATTATTTTGTAGTAATTGTGGAGACAGTCTTACTTAAAAATGATTATATTGGGCTCATTTATCAAAGTGCTATAGCACTCCAACAGTGAACCTAAGATTGACTTATCCAGATGGAAGTAGTTTAACTAAAATTGATTCCCAAAGAATAAATATTTGTGTTAAGAACATCCCATGTGTTGTATGTTCTCAGAAAATTTGTTAACACAGCTTTTGTCAATCTTTGCAACTTACTCATTTATGATAAAATATTATTATACTATAGTAATCTTAATAAGATCAGCAAAATGACAAATACTCAGAGTAATATTTATTATATTTGATCCATCAGAATCATCCCATTTATGCTGAATGTTTCTACTTTTAGCTTGGAAAATTTCTCAGAATCTTACACTGATAATAGACCCAAGTTCTCAAGTCTTCTCAGAATCCATAATCTGAGAAGATATTCCCTTGCTATTATGTAATATATGTATGTATAATACATTATAGATATAATAAATCTTGAAATATTTATGTGTTCAGATGTGTGTTATGTCATTTTAAAGAATCTACAGTCAAATGAGAGAGAAAAAGTCTCTCTTTTGGGAAGGGGGAGGGATTAGACACTGGGAGGTCGCCTGTAGTCCAGTGGATGGCTTTACACCAATGTACTTGTAGTCAATATAAATTAAAAATGAATGAGCAAATAAGTGAACATTAAGTTGTATTAAAGTATTTTAGGTGGGCTTGGAAGGGAGAATGGAGGATACAAAGTAACAAGATTTATTGTATATATTATTTTCATATATAAAATATTATTATTAAAAATAAATGTCAAAATAAAATACTGCATAAATTGCTGGTTAAGAAGAACTGTTTAATTTCTCATGATAAAGGGATATCCTGAAACTCAAGAAAGTACTGAAGTATCTGTATATATGTACTACACAAAATATGGGTCTCTCTTTCACTGCAAGTCTGTCAGCAGTTCTTTCCCCTATTTGTTCATTCAACACACGTTAAATTTGAACCTGCTTTATGCCATACCCTGGAAGAAACTCCTAATGTATGGTAAAGAAACAAAATATTTCAAATTTGAGTCTTGTGTTTGTGGGAGACAGAAAATCCAAAACGGGACAGAAGCTCACAGTAGTTGGTACTATGCTAGAAGCATTTTAAGAGAGTAAAAGTGACATCAGCTAGTCTTGTATAAAGATATTCAAGGAGAAGCTACACACACACACACACACACACACACACACACACACACACACACATTGACTTGAACCAAATATTCATCTAGCAAGCACAAGAAGGTTTAGGATTAGGGGGAAGAGTCGGAACTAGCATATAAAAGCAGTTCAGTTACAGAGGAAAACTTGGATACTTCAAATTGAACATATGTTGGTGGAATTACAAGAGATGGAAAAGGCAGAGGGAGAGTCTCCTAAGCCACACTCAAGACGGGCTTATTAAAATCTATACTGAACTGTTGAAAACATGCTCAGTATATGACTGCTAACTCAAGGCACACCTTTGACAATCTTATTTAATGGAATTGGAAGATCTGGTTTTAGGTTTGATTCATATCTATATCTGTATCTGTTAATCTTACTGAATTATAACACTACTTTCAAAATATATATGCTGTATCTATCAGAGATTTTTAGGGGGGGAGGTCACTTTTAAAACTACTTTAAAAAATTTCAGATTATCATATATTTGCATAATTTCACCTTCTTTTTCCTCCTTTCAAACCCTCTCATATACCCCTTTGCATTCTTTTAAATATATGTTATCTTTTATTTAATTGTTGCTCACACATGTACACATGTGCACACATGGGTATGCACACATGCATTTCTACATAGAACCTGTTCAGTCTGCATAATATATTTGTAGGCATACATTGATTTTTATAATACTTTATACTTTTAAACTAATTTCACCTAGGAACTTTGTATTTATTGTTTAAATATTAAAGCTAGAGAAACACAGTATTCTTCAGAATAAAGCGACTCAGGGGAGACACAAAACATAAAGATAACAACTAATTTTTCCTAATTATATCTGCGCTGGGAAGATGATTTCTGTAACATGGCCAACTATCTAAGAGGGAACCACAGTGGCTCTCTAAGGATCAGAGTTTGCAAGCCAAGCATGTTTTATAACTTAGAAGCCAGAATGTGAGTAAAAGTCTGTTAACTAATTTTTAAATAGAAGAACACAATCTCAAGAGTTTTTGCTGTTTTGCTGAGGAGGTTGGGATATACACAGACCTCAGAGATTGTTCCTGTGGCAATTAACTCTCAAATCGTGTTGTCATTGCCCTGAAGAGTACTTGATATGAGGCACGCAGGAAACAACTTTGATAAGACAGAGGACATACACTTGAGTGCCTACCCCTCGTTTTTTCCATTCAGCTATAAGAAGAAGGTTTCATGAGATAATCTCCCTTCTTCCACCTCAACAGCCGCTCCTCACCGGACTCTCACCTCTATTTTGTGTAGCTGATAATTTTGTTAGCATTTATTAACTGTATAAAAGAATGGTTTCATTAGGACATATCCACAGAAGCACACGATGTATTATGTTGAGTTACAGAATATTTTTGATATGGGATCTCATTATGTAGTCCAGTCTTCCCTCAGATGGATTCGGTAGCCTTTACCTCTGATTCTTTGAGATGAGACATGTGGTGCTAAAATAATGGCCACTCCATGAGAACATTGCTCAGTTGTGATCACACTCTGGTAATTTGGAACTACACTTTTCATTTTTTCTCACTCTGTCACTGTGTTCTACAAATGTTCTGATTAGGAGAAGTCAAGAGTCTCTTCTAAAATATTTTTAAAAAATTCAATAGTTGATCAAAAAGTTAATTAGTTCTAAAACCTCAATGATAATCAAAATATATTTTGTACAAAATGAATTAATTTCAGTAGTTTTAAGGGAAGAACATGGAAGATAATTATAAAGCAACTAAATTGCTTAAACATCTTGAAAATTGTTTACTTATTATATTTGTTTAGAAACGAATGTAAAATATTTCTGTATACATATGAAGTCAACGTAAGTCTTCATATTAAATGTTAACACTAGCTTAAATATTATAAATATGCTTTTCAAAATAAAGGCTTCTGGTAATCAAATAGCCATATGAGTTAAGAAAAAATGTTTACTTAAGGTTATAACACAGCAGCAAGCAATCATGCAAATAAGTTATACAAAACCAATTAAAATTAATTATAAATACAAAAGCAATAAAAATAAAACTTTATAGCTTATTTGGGGAAGTAAAAATTTTACTTCCATGTTTGCTGTTATCAGCCCCATTACCAGGATGTGTACTTAGGTTCTCAAGACCTAAGTACTAGTTTTTGTTATAGCTGGAAACAAATAACTTACCTTTCTTTAGGCATTATTTCCTATAGAAAATCATATATTTTACTCAGTTTTGAATTATATCAATATACTTATATTTAGCATCTTAGTACCATGATACCCAAAGAATATCCCTGGGGGAGCTTTTCAGTGTCTTTCAGACTTCAATGCAGTTCCACAGTATGGCTACTTTCCTGAGGTTAAAATACCTTTCAATGTATGACTGGAGTTGGTTAGAGAAAAGGAATAATATATTGTCAATATTAAAAGCATGTAGGATTGCCTTTTCAGGATGACAACCACTTTTCTTTTTTAAAGCCGGGTCCATTTATGACATTAAAAGAAGTTAGCGAGCTGTGTGGATGCTGCTTTACAGATTTTGACATATTCAGAAATTCTAATCTTATGAGTCTGAGAGACCATTATACTTGCAAAAGAGGGAGAGCCAGAAAGTGTCAGGTCCTCCAGAGAAAAACAGATATTTCTCACCTTATGGTCAGGCAGGTGAAAGATTGATGGGCCCATTCACTGTCATTCCATGAATTTAGTGAAATAAGTGATCACCTCTGGATTGTGTTTCAAGAAAGAGCTGGGATTTGTCAACAGAAATATAATGGGATGGATTTTGGAATATCTTTTTAAAGTCACAAAGTTATAGATGAGTCCAACATGTATTTTAATGTACTTTTTAAGCCAGTTTGAATATACTCTGAGAACACTGTGCTCCTATACACTGAACAGACTTGCACTGCATGCTCATGCATGTGCACTGTGTACGGTGCCAGGGTTATACCTTGGAGTGTCACTTGGACCATTAGACACATTTGGCAAATTACAAAAAAAAAACCAGAGTGGCTATCTTCAGTTTCCTGAGCCTGAGCCTCTTATGTGTTAGTTATGTGCTATGGCTGCAAATAGTGAAGAGCAACAAGTCCTGTGGGGTAGAAAAGGAGAAACAAGTAGTCTATTTGCTACTGCTGCCTTTTTTAGTCACTAGTGTTTCATTTTAGATTATAGAGAAGGAATTTAAAGTCATTCTTTTCCTCAAATTCCATACTCATCCTGCAGAATGATCTTAGATCTTTTCAATGGAATAAAAAACAAATAAGTAAAATAAGAACAGTAACAAAGTACTAAATTGTAAAGATGGGAAGATTATTTGCTTGCAATTTACATAAATTGACAAATTACCACATGTCTGGAATAAAAATGGCCCTGCCTCTGACTACATTAAGAATGCTTTAGTATCCACGGTTTAGGAATACTAAATGGTAAAACTACAAAAATGTCTGCCCATAAAAGAGTGAATTAAAAAATGTGCCATGACTCTTTGAAGTGCTCTTAAGGAAGGCTTTATTCCTAACTCTGTTTCACAGTATTTTTGGCTAACTGTCAACACCAAACAACTAATGCCACACATTATTTAAAACTCTGTGCAAAATATCTTGAAATATATATTCCCTTTGAGTTTGTTGATGTAGGAAATTACATTGATGGATTTCAAGGTATGGAACTATTCCTGCATCCCTGGGATGAAGCCTACTTGATAATGGTAAATGATCGTTTTGATGTATTCTTCGATTCGGTTTGCAAGAATTTTATGGAAACATTTGAAATGTAAATAAAATATGAAAATAAAAAAATAATAAATAAATAAATAAAGAATTTTATTAAGTATTTTTGCATTGATATTCATAAGGGAAATTGGCCTGAAGTTTTCTTTCTTTGCTGGGTCTTCATGAGGTTTTGGTATCAGTGTAACTGTGGCCTCATAGAATGAATTGGGTAGTGTTCCTTCTGTTTCTAATTTGTGGAATAGCTTGAAGAGTATTGGTATCAGGTCTTCTTTGAATGTCTGATAGAATTCTGCACTGAGCACATCTGGTCCTGGGCTTGTTTTGGTTGGGAGACTTTTAATGACTGCTTCTGATTTCTTTAAGGGTTATGGGACTATTTAGATAGTTTATCTGATCCTGACTTAACTTTGGAATTTGGTGTCTGTCTAGAAAATTGTCCATTTCATCTAGATTTTCCAGTTTTGTTGAATATAGGCTTTTGTAATGGTATGGGATGATTTTTAGAATTTCCTCACTTTCTGTTCTTATATCTTTTTTCATTTCTGATTTTTTAACTTGGATACTGTCTCTGTGCCTTCTAGTTAGTCTGGCTAAGGATTTATCTATCTTGTTTATTTTCTCAAAGAACCAGCTCCCGATTTTGTTGATTCTTTGTATAGTTCTTTTTGTTTCTTCTTGGTTGATTTCAGCCCTAAGTTTGATTATTTCCTGCCTTCTACTCCTTTTGGGTGTATTCGCTTCTTTTTGTTCTAGAAATTTCAGGTATGCTGTTAAGCTGCTAGTGTATGCTCTCTCCAGTTACTTTTTGGAGGCACTCAGAGCTGTGAGTTTCCTCTTAACACTGCTTTCATTGTGTTCCATAAGTTTGGATATGTTGCATTTTCATTTTCAATAAATTCTAGGAAATCTTTAATTTCTTTCTTTATTTTTTCCTTGACTAAGTTATCATTGAATAGAGCATTGTTCAGCTTCCATGTGTATATGGGCTTTCTGTTGTTTTTATTGCCATTGAAGACCAGCCTTAATTCTTCATGATCTGATAGGAGACATGGGATTATTTCAATCTTCTTATATTTGTTGAGCTTTGCTTTGTGACAGATTATAAGGTCAGTTTTGGAGAAGGTACCATGAGGTGCTGAGAAGGTATATTCTTTTGATTTAAGATAAAATGCTCTATAGATATCTGTTAATTTCATTTGGTCCATACCTTCTGTTAGTTTCATTGTGTCATTGTTTAGTTTGTGTTACCAAGATCTGTCCATTGATGTATGTGGGATGTTGAAGTCTCCAACTATTACTGTGTTATGTGCAATGTGTGCTTTGAGCTTTAGTAAAGTTTCTTAGATGCTGAAAAAGCATTTGACAAAATTCAACATCCCTTCATGATAAAAGTCTTGGAAAGATCAGGAATTCAAGGTCCAAACCTAAACATAGTAAAAGAAATATATATCAAACAAGTGGCCAACATCAAACTAAATGGAGAGAAACTTAAAGCAATCCCACCAAAATCAGGGACTAGACAAGGCTGCCCTCTCTCTCCCTATCTAGTCAATATAGTACTTGAAGTTCTAGCTAGAGCAATTAGACAACAAAAGGAGGTCAAAGGGATACAAATTGGAAAGGAAGACATCAAAATATCACTATTTGCAGATGATATGATTGAATACTTAAGTGACCCAAAAAATTCCACAAGAGAACTGCTACAGCTGATAAACAACTTCAGCAAAGTGACCAGATACAAAATTAACTCAAACAAATCAGCAGCCTTCGTATACTCGAAGGATATACTGTCTGACAAAGAAATTAGGGAAATGACATCCTTCACAATTGTCACAAAAAATACAAAATATCTTGGTGTGACTCTAACCAAACAAGTGAAAGATCTGTATGACAAGAACTTCAAGTATCTGAAGAAAGAAATCAAGGAAGACCTCAGAAGATGGAAAGATCTCCCATGCTCATGGATTGGCAGGATTAATATAGTAGAAATGACCATCCTGCCAAAAGCAATCTACAGATTCAATGCAATCCCCATCAAAATTCCAACTCAATTCTTCATAGACTTAGAAAGAGCAATTCTCAAATTCATATGGAATAACAAAAAACCCAGGATAACAAAAACTATTCTCAACAATATAAGGACTTTTGGGGGAAATCAGCCTCCCTGAACTCAATCTGTACTACAGAGCAGTAGTGATAAACACTGCATGGTATTGGTACAGTGACAGGCAGTTAGATCAATGGAATAGAATCAAAGACCCAGAAATGAACCCCCACACTTATGGTCACTTGATCTTTGACAAAGGAGCTAAAACCATCCAGTGGAAAAAAGACAGCATCTTCAACAAAAGGTGCTGGTTTAACTGGTGGTCTACATGGAAAAGATTGAGAATTGATCCATTCCTATCTCCCTACACAAAGCTCAAATTCAAGTGGATCAAGGACCTCCAGATAAAACCAGATACACTGAATCTGATAGAAGAGAATGTGGGGAAAAGTCTCGAACACATGGGCACAGGGGAAATGTTTCTGAACAGAATACTAGTGGCTTAAGCTCTAAGATCAAGAATCGACAAATGGGATCTCATAAAATTATAAAGCTTCTGTAAGGCAAAGGACACTATAACTAGGACAAAACGGCAACCAACAGACTGGGGAAAGATCTTTACCAATCCTACATCCGATAGAGAGCTAATATACAATGTATACAAAGAACTCAAGAAGCTAGACTCCAGAGATCCAAATAACCCTATCAAAAAATGGGGAAGAGAGCTAAACAGAGAATTCTCAACTGAGGAAACTCGAATGGCTGAGAAGCACCTAAAGAAATGCTCAACATCCTTAGTCATCAGGGAAATGCAAATCAAAACAACCCTGATATTCCACCTCACACCAGTCAGAATGGCTAAGATCAAAAACTCTGGTGACAGTGAAGATGTGGAGAAAGAGGAACCCTCCTCCATTGCTGGTGGGAATGCAAGCTGATACAGCCTCTCTGGAAATCAGGTTGGCAGACCCTCAGAAAATTGAACATAATACTACCTGAGGACCCAGCTATTCCACTCGTGGTCATATACCCAGAAGATGCTCCAACATGTAATAAGGACACATGCTCTACTATCTTCATAACAGTCCTATTTATAATAGCCAGAAGCTGGAAACAACCCAGATGTCCCTGAATGGGGAAATCAATATAGAAAATGTGGTACATTTGCACAATGGAATACTACTCAGCAATTAAAAACAATGACTTCATGAAATTTGCAGGCAAATGGATGGAACTTGAAAATATCATGCTGAGTGAGGTAACTTGGTCACAAAGCAACAAATACAGTATTTATTCACTAATAGTGGATATTAGCCCAAAAGTTTGGAATACCCAAGATTCAGTTCACAGCAACTGTGGGACTGAGTGTAGGGTCCCAGATGGAGGAGTTGGAGAAGGGACTGAAGGAGCTGAGGGAGTTTGCAACACCATGGAGGGAGCAACAGTGTCAACTGGCCAGAACCCCAGGTGCTCCTGGAGACTGGACCACCAACCAAAGAATACACATGGAGGGATTCATGATGCTAGCCATATATGTGGCAGAAGAGGGCCTTGTTGTCTATCAGTGGGAGGAGAGGCCCTTGGCCTAATGGTGTTAGATGCCACAGTATAGGGGAATGCAAGGGAGGGAAGATGAGAGTGGGTGGGTGGGTGGGTGAGGGAACACCATCATAGACGCAGGGAGAGAGGGGATGTGATAGGGTGTTTCCAAATGGGTGACCTGGAAAGGGGAAAACATTTGAAATGTAAATAAAGTATCAAAAATATTATTTGGAAAATCTGAGTGAAAACATATGGATATATTTTACTTTTGAATAATTTCACAAACTGTATATAAACTACCTCATATGTTTTACCTGAAAGGGTCAAGAAATGCATTTCTAAAGTCAATTTTCCTTTAATTTTTTTTGCAAATATCAAATTCTTGAACTATTTATTTATATTTAAAAAATAAATGGGTTTGAGTTTTTCTACATAAGTTTAATAAATAAGAAAAATATTTTAATCTTTTTAACTATACAATTATACTAATAAAGTATAGCTGTCTAAAAAAAAAAAAGAAAAGAAATATACCTTCCCAGACCTGAAAATAATAGGTCTTGTTTCTTTGTTTCTCTACATAAAAAAAAGCAATTATTTACTTTTAAAATTACCAGAATATCCAAATTCCCATTTCCCTCTAATTTATTTTATTTTTTAGAAAACAAATCAATATTATATGTAGAAAACCAAAGTGGTATGTGCATACATTATAATACAGTGTCTAAAATGAATGAACTGTTGACCCTTTTTTCACTATAGATAAACTTTGAAGACATTATGCTAAGTAGAATAAAGCAGTCACAAAAGGACAGCTACTGTTTCTTCTCATATGTGGTGTCTGCTGTAATCCTAAAGTGGATAGAGACAGAAAATAGAATGGTGGGTTCCAGAATGATGAACACATATGAGATGAGTGTTTGGTGGGTTTAAGGTGGTGAAGAGGAAAATCCTGTACAAAACTGAATACACTTAAATGTATAAGATGGTAGATATATGTTGTGTATATTTTACCACAAGAAAACATTATGTTTCTATAAAATAGTTCATAAACTCTAATTCAAACTTTGGAAATATAGTCATTTTAGTTTTAATTACCTTCCTGTTCCATCGAAATTTGGAGCAATTTGCGTTTTTATTATTGCTTTATAAAAAGAGCTATTCCCAGAAAACTAGGAAACAATCCTGACCAAGAAAATGAATGAAAAGCATTTTGTATCATGAGTCCAAGGCAAAATGTGGTGTTGAGTTGGAAAAAAAAATCTATAAACGAAAATCAGGAGGTTAGAGTTCCAGCAATCAATTGTAGAGAGGCTATGTGTTAGAGAACTCAGAAGATTTCTTTGTGAGTAAAGGGCTTCTAGAGCTGAGGAGCACAGGGGAAGAATGCATTCAGAGTAAGTGTTCTAGAGCTGAGGAGCACAGGGGAGGAGTACACTCAGAATACAGAGTTCTAGTTTTGTATCTTCTATTCCATGTCTTAGTGTCTTAGTCAGGGCTTCTATTCCTGCACAAACGTCATGGCCAAAATGCACGTTGGGGAGGAAAGGATTTATTGAGCTTACACTTCCATGCTGCTGTTCGTCACAAAAGGAAGTCAGGACTGGAACTCACGCAGGTCAAGGAGCAGGAGCTGATGCAGAGGCCGTGGAAGAAGCTGCTTCCTAGCTTTCTTGCTTGCTTCTCCTGGCTTGCTCAGCTTTCTTATAGAGCCCAAGACTACCAACCCACAGATGGTACCACTAACACGGGGCCCTGTCCCCGTTGGTCACTAATTGAGAAAATGCCTTATTGCTGGATTTCATGGAGGCATTTTCTCAACTGAAACTCCTTTCTCTGTGATAACGTCAGCTTGTGTCAAGTTGACACAAAACCAGCCAGTACACTTAGAAATGGCAATTCGCCAGTTATCCCACTTTCTGCATTTTTATGACAATGTATATATTTTCCTTCTTTAATTTTGTTCAGCATTTGAAATAAATGTTGCTTCATTTATTCCTGAATTCATGACAGATGCTTTCTGGATGATTTGTGAATAATAAATATATAAAGGCAATCTAAGAAGCACAGGTCTCATCCTGTTAGAATGTACAGTTTGGGGAATATTTATTTGTTCATGAAATGGATAATTGAAATGTTTCCTCATTGATTAGTTGAATTATCTTGTTAAATCAGGGAAAGCATTCTAATGACTATATGTACACATGCTGAGTAAAATATAAATTTAATAAATTAGACCTGTCACAAAGTACCAGGTGATGAGCAAAGAAACACAATTTGAACAATAAATAGCCAAAACTTATTTAGTATTTACTGTCAGACTGTATTATGTACTTTTTGCGGATATTTCTACATTCTTCCACCAAATTCTGAGGTATTCATTTTCAGTTAGAAGAATTCAAAGATTCAATGTAAGATACTCTGTCCAAATCCAAAATGATAATTGAATTAATTTAATGCATCTTCAAATAAATCATGAGTTTATATAGCTTTAAAACCAATGTATGTTTTCTGACTTGGAGTTTGATGAGCAAACAGAAATCCTTGGGTAATTAATTTGCATAGGTTTTAGCCATGCAGCACATATGACTTCTCAACTCCAAAGATATGATAATGGTATCACAACTGTTGTTGACTCTCACTGACCGCTTATGGATTTTGATTGATTTTATAGAGAGTAGATATGTTAGTAATTGTCAGTAATAGGATAGCCATTTATGATTTCTTGAGTATGTACATGCCTGGGGGGAGGGGTTGAGAAATACAATAGAGGCACAAAAATATTTAAAATAAAAGCACCCATCCATTCATGTAAGAGAAGAGTCTCAAGAGTTCCTTATGAAAAAAAAAAAGAAAAACATTGGTTTACAAAAGCAATGAGTAAATATTAATATATGTATATTAATAAAAATTGGCCTTTAAACTGTATTACTTTACTATTTATGCTAGAGAATTAAAGATTCTTCAGTTCTGGTGCAATGTGCTCATGTGACTATTTATTCTTGTAGACAGGGTGTTATATAGCTATATAGGACTCACTTGGATACATGTTTAGCCTTTTATACTGCAGTTAATATGCCAGACACACCTCCACCCTGACAGATGTGCATAGACAGATGATAAATGTGCAGCCTCATTTAAATCTTTGAGCATTGTGTTCAGTCTTAACAACATTTAACCCATTGTTACTCATGTTAAGGCTACTCAACTCCACATAAACAGAGCAGTTGCATGGTCCTATTATTTGAACTTTAAACCTTGTCTAATGTCAATGTAAGTATGTCATGTACTGGGATACATTTTCTCACTTTTGGGCTCCATGGTTTGAACAAAACAAACAAGGGCTACTGCTCACACTCTGACCCAGCAACTTAAAAATAAATAGACTTTGGTCTTTCAGTGACATTCTCATTTTATTTCTGTAGCATTTGATAAGGTCATCAACTTAATCTTTATCCTATTTGTACAACTGTCTTGTTGAAGAATAACAGACATGTAGCAAGAAAACCCCTCAACAATAGTTTAGTAACTGTCATAAACAGGCATTCTCATGAACTATCTCCAAGGTAAGAATACACTAATTTATTAAACTGCAGGGTAATTTCACCTACAGCTTTGATATTATGAACAAATACATATACTCACATTTTGTTGTCATATGCAAAATAATAAATTGCTGCCAATGAGTAGGCTTATGTATAACTTCAAAACTGGTAATTTAATTTCATAATCCTATTAACAATGAAGTTGTCTTCTTGTTTATAAAATGGAAATAATACAGTCAGCTAGATTATACACTGAGTTATAAACAGGATGTCGTAGGGTGAACAGGCACCATGACCAAGGCAACTCTTATAAGGACATTTAATTAGACCTGGTTTACAGGTTCAGAGGTTCAGTCCATTATTGATAAGTATGGTGCAAAAAAAGAGCTAAGAGTTTTACATCTTTATCTGAAGGCTGCTAGCAGACTACTGTTATTCAGGCAGCTAGGATGAGGGTTTTAAAGTCCACACCCACAAGGACACACCTACTCCAACAAGGTCACATTTACTCCAACAGGGCCACACCTTCTAATAGTGCCACTATCTGGGCCAAGAATATACAAACCATCACCCAGGGTAATGAAATTAAGTGCTGAACAGTGAGTACTTATTAGTATTTCTGTATTTTATGTAAAGTTTTGCATATTTAAAAACATTAAAAGCAATTTGCCAGGTAATGACAAAAGAAGTTTAAAAATCAATCATGATTTATCTTCTTGCTATTTCTAAAAAACATTTTTGGATAAAATTGTAAAGACCAAATTAGGCACTTATCATCATTTAAAAATGAATAATTAAGCTGATGTTCTGTGTCAGAGCCTTCTTTCTTCAGTCTTTGATTTTGTCTTCCATTGATTAAAGCAGAAGCTAAAAGTTATGGGTATCTGTTGTTAAATGGTACTTAAAGAAATCCAGTCACTTACATAAGATTTATATCTGGGGCCTGGAGAGATAGCTCAGAGGTTAAGAGCATTGAATGCTCTTCTGGAGGTCCTGAGTTCAATTCCCAGCAATCATATGGTGACTCACAACCATCTGTAATGGGATCCAATGCACTCTCTGGAATGTCTATAAAGAAGGCTACAGTGTACTCATATAAATAAAAATAAATTTTTTAAAAAAAGATTTTGATCTGCCTGTAATTTTGGTCTGGAGGCCTTTGTAAAGAAGTGTTGTGGACAGAGCAACTACACAGGGGATTATGGAGTGTTAAATGGAAGAAAGGAACACATCAAGGTTATTACCTTATTTTAGCTCGACAGCTGCAGAACCATCACTAAGATTGGGTTTATCGGGAATCATGATCGCTGCTTCTAGCGCATTATCTTCAATTCATATAGTGCACTGTTTTCAATTCCTGTGCCTTTATTTTTCTTTGCATGTTTTGTACAGGGAGCTTCAGAGAACTTCTAAATTTTACAGTGATTATGAGATCTGTGCTTCTACAGAAAGAGATATGGGTAACAATAGAAAATAAGAAAGTTTTTCAGTCTTTAGAAAGGATGGAAAATTGAGTGAAACCAGATTAACTTCACAATAAAATTCTCCTTACAAATGTTTTATTGTTTTATTTTATTATTTTATTTTATTCTGTGTATATGGGTATTTTGCCTACATGTATGTCTGTACATTGTTGTACTTATGCTGTTTGCACAGGCCAGAAAATGGTATTAGATCCCCTATTAGAGTTAAATATAGGTGTTAGCTGCCATAGCTGTCCTGGGAATGAAACCTGAGAAGTCTGGAAGATCAGCAGCGAGGGCTCTTGACTGCTAAGCCCCCAAACCATCTAATTTTTCTCTTAACATTAGCCACTTATACAGTATATGGTAAATTGTGTTTCTTTTCTTCATGTAAATAATTCTTCAGGAAATATTTCTACAGTGAAATAAAATAGCTCTGAGCTTTACTTGACACATATCTTCATGATTTTATGCCCAACTCACTTGTTTATTTATATAATACTTATAAACACTTACTTATACAATATAATGCTAGTTAAAGTCATTTTCCCATGGTCGATGTTCTTGTTGTGGTTACAGTTGCAAATGTCCAGAGCTGTGTCCCAGTAAAATTATGCATGCCGCAATTTGAATAGCGTTCAATTTTTACACATAACAATGAGCGGTCTTTTAGCTTTCCTTAACCATTTAAAAATTCAACAAATGCTCTTAGCTCTTCTACTATCCAAAGATATGCAGTGGGTATGTATTTGGCCTCTGGCTGAGATGTCCTTTGCACCAGGTACTTGACTGGAAGGTGGAAGGTATCTGACTTGCCCACAGGTATCCAGGCTGTTAACTATGAAGAACATTTCCACTCAGCAGTAGTGTAATATTCTATGCTAACACTTACTTGGGAAAATAATTCTAAGAGAAAATATAGTGAAATCCTGCTTGTGTGTCATATAGACATGCTGATAGAAAGCTATTTGTATATTTGTTATCTATGTCATTTAATGATTTACGTTATTTTGATTTACAAATAATTTAATTCATATTCCCATGTCATTAATAACCATATTTATGCCTAAGGATTATCAGTAAGAGCAGGTTTGCTTGACAGAAGAGAATGAATGTGTCACAGGGAGTTTGAGTGTTTGCTGATGAATGTCTCCTTGATTTCTAGGGTTTAAAAGGAACTCATTTTTGAAAAATTTCAAGAGACTGTTTATAAAATAAATGCAATGTTAATCAAGTATTTAACTTCATTTTTAAAGAGCCTTTGACTCTAAAATCTTCTATAGGATTGCTACTTGTTAAAACAGGAAGTGTTATTAAAACTAGGATTATTACTTAAATATGATACTATTTTAAAAACTGTGTTCATATGTGGAAATGGTCTCCAATGTTATTATTTTTGTTCCCAAACTTAGCTCTTTGAATAATTAAAACATAATATATTGCAATGCATTGGTTGTTCAGAATGATGGGTTTTATAGTGACATTTCATTCAAATATATCATATATTTTATATTACAGAAATGTAAATCCAAACAGCTCTGAGATTCTAACTCACCTCAGTCAAAACAATAACAAATTCTGGAAGAATGTAGAAGTATTAAATAAATAT
Source organism: Rhynchomys soricoides (assembly GCA_019843965.1). Classification (NCBI taxonomy): domain Eukaryota; kingdom Metazoa; phylum Chordata; class Mammalia; order Rodentia; family Muridae; genus Rhynchomys; species Rhynchomys soricoides. Next base: position 19,071,159 of record JADRCH010000027.1, read on the forward strand.
GGAGATTATTTAATATATAATTTAATATATAATATATATGAATTTCTCTCCATTACCCTATTCTGCACTTTCCAAGTCCTAAACATTTCCTTATACTTTTCTGTGGATAACACTGAGAATCAGACCTAACGCACCTTTGGCAAACACTGTCCCACTGGTCCTGTTTCTATGTTAATGTGCACATATGCACTCACACAGGTGCACATACACATGCTCATACATAAATGCAGGTTCTGTATATGAGATAAAGCATACAGAATCTACCCAAGCTTGACTTTTTTCAGTTTAATATGATCTTCTCTTACATTCTTTCTCCTGCAAATGATGTGATTTTTTTCTTCTTCATGACTGAATGAAGTGAAATTGTGTAAATGTACTATATTTTATTTATCTCTTGAAGTGTTTGTTTCCACAACTTTCCTACTGTCACCAACACTGCAATAAACATATCTCTCTTGTATAATGATTTGGATTCTTCTGTGTATATTCCTTGGAACAGTCTAGGGGATCTTCCAATATCTCTATGTTTAAGCTTTTGGAGGACTCTCCAGTCTAATTTCTATATTTATTTAATATCTCTACAATCTTGCCAGCATTTGTCATTTGTTTTGATTGAGGTGAGATAGAATCTCAGAGAAGTTGGAGTTACATTTCTCCAATGCCCAAAAGTGTTGAACATCTTTAATAAATTTATCTCCCATTTGTTTTTCATCTTTGGAGAACTAACTTGACTTTATTCCTTTTAATTTCTTTCTTTTAAAAAATTATTTCATTAATTCTTTGAGACTCCCATACACTATATTTTGAAAATATTCATGCCCAACTCTTGCCCTAAACTTCTGTATCCACTCTCACCTTTCTACCATTCCCATTGTCCTGTCTTCTGACGCCAACTCGTGCTGTCTGTATTCTTCTCAATGTGGCACCAAACTCTCCAACTAAGGAATATTCTTTTCCTTTTTCTTGTTGACACTGTGTGGCCTGAGCTGGCCTCAAATGCACAGCTCTCCTAATGCCTAATCCTGAGTGCTGGAATCAGAAGCATACACCAAGACAATCTTTATATGTATATGTATATTTATATGTAAAATTATACAGTGAAATATTTTAAAGAAGTAATTGAACTTATTCAAAAATTGGAATTAGGTATCAGAAAAAGAAATTGTCCTGAGTGTGCATGTATTTCTGAATATATAACAAGAGATGGATCTGTATGTACTTGCATGATATAAATGTATAATTTTGAGCATAAACTTTCAACAAAATCTCCTAAAAGACTAATAAGCCTATTCACAAGGGCTCATCATCATCATCATCATCATAATTATTATTAAAATTATTATTATTATCATAGAGTTTTGCTAGGAAATCTGGCCCAGTTTTTCAAATTAGCATGCATGCAGTTTGGCAACTGACTCTTAGCAGGCCACATTGAAAGTGTAGCTCTGTTTACAGCTAGTTTTGTTCTTATGTTATTTTTAAAATATCGACATTTAGAACACTCTAAGAATACGTTTGATTAAACTGAAGGACTTAGATCTCCATGGTTAGGTGATGTTTTTTTCCCTGCTCTAAAGATTTTATTGTCACATAAAGCTTCTCTTTTGCTGGTCATTTAAATGATAAAATTAATGCGTACTCATTTCTTAAAAGTTGAAAACAGCAAAAGGTTTAAGTAAGACAAATATTCACACATTGTCCCACTTAATCAAAATAAAGCCACAGATAACTTTTTGAAGAGTTTTACATCTGTTTATATTTAAACTATTGAAATTAAAATTCACATTGACTTTTTAAAGTTAATAGTATGCTGTAGTCATCTTCAGCATTTCATAAAGGCTATGGAAATACCATTTTATTAGCTAGATTCTAATTAGAGAGGAATCATATATATGTTTAGCACACAAGCAACTGAAAAAGGAGGAGAAACAGTCTTTGTATGTTAGTGTGTACATGTGCTCATGTGTGTGCATGCTGTTTGGTGTGCATGAGAGCCAGGCACCAACACTTGGTGTCTTCTTCTGCTCTTCTCCACCTTATTTTTGAGTAAGGGTTTCTCACTAAGACTGGAATTACCAATTATATAAAGGCTGGTTAGTGAGCCCAGGAGATCTGTTACACCTTAGGTGTTACAGATGTGCTTTGTCATAGCAGGCTTTTAAAAATTAAGTATGCTTTTAGACAATTTCAAACATGTGTACAATATATACTGACTACTATCACCTCTCTACCTCTTTATACACTCATTTTTATGAGGGTTCATGGGATTCTGATCCCAAGTCTTATGCTTGCAAATCTTGTGCTATATGTTCTAAATCATCTTCCTAGCCCTGAAAGGTAAATAGTCTTTATGAAGCTCTTCTGTATTGATGTAGGAGATATAGGTCTGATAGGCAGCAATGTAGAACTAAAAATAGCTATGATGTAGTCAGGAAATACAGATAAGCTAAGGCTTTTGAAATAGAGCACCACTTAGAAAGCTCTGTTAGAAAGCCCCATTGGTCTCTCATTTCTATGCTTCAACCTTGGTAATGCAAATGCCTGCACTTTGGTCCTGGAATTGAGGGAGGTAGAAACTATGATATGAATGCTAAATCAGATCCCAGGGGACCTGGCAGTTTGAATAGAAGGAACAGGAGCTACAACCATGAAGGGCACCCTGACTTTCCCCAATCCTACTCCTGCAGGGCGTCTAAATCTCACACAAAATATCCCATCCTGGCACTCCCAACTTACAGCCATATAGAACAGAGTATTTTTCGAAATTAAAGGCCTCCTAAAATGGATGCAGTTCACAGAAATAATTTTCCTTTTAAGTAAAATAAGTCATCTTATGAAGTGCATATGGTCTACTCTACAGCATTGCACACACTTACTGAAATAAAACATCTTAAGATTTTCTGCTATGGCCTGATGATTTTTTTTTTTTTTTTGAGATGATAGGCTGTCACTCAGCAATCTTGGTTGGCCTAGAACTCACTAGAGCAAGAGGATAACCACATAGTAATCCTCTTGTTGTATCCTTCACCATGCTGGGATTATGGATTGATTTTTAAAGTTAATTAAACAAACTTGGACTAAAACTGAAAAACTATATAATTCATCGCTATATTTTGTGAAAGCACCAGGTGAGATAAATATCAGTATTGTTGTTCATGCTAGTGTTTCTGTTTTATACTACATGTTGTTCAGGACATTTGAAATACCAGTTCAACTTAAACACTGTGAAGTGTTTAAGCCACCAGAAAGAACAAATCCCCCCAAAATGTAAATATTCATATATCATTGAGAAAAATGTGATGCTCTATTTATAAGCAAATGCCTTCTTGAGAGTTCAACTAGGAACTTTCTTTTCTTATAGTACAGTTTTAGACATGGTGGGCTCTATGTGGAATTATGTGATGAAGAGTCTTGAGTATTTTTTTCCTCTTAAACATCCTCTAGCAGTTAAACCTCACAGTTCATTGCAGACAGTGAGATTCCAGTATAATTTATCTGTGTTAAGCCAGCTACCCAGAGAAGGCAGACAGGAGATGATGATGCTCTAGCTGTAAAGAGATGAGTCCCAGCAGGGAGATGGGCTGGGTTTGAAAATACTTACAACATTTTGCCACTTTCTCCTTAGAATTCACATGATTTTTCTTCAGGGAAATTTTGCATGAATTCTTTGGTTATTAACTTTAAGCCAATGATGCTTATTTCCCTAACAATAAACAGAAAACCCAGTCCTTTGTATTATTCATCCATATGATTGTGATCTTGCTTATTGGAATTAAAAGACAACTAAAATATGGCTTCTAGCATTACTACCCCACCCTGTGTGCACTACTAATATTCTGTATCCCACCTCACTCCTCTCATTCTTCTCTCTTGTTTCAAGATTGTAACTTAATGGCTTGCGTTTATCTTTCTTAGTATGTTTCCATTTCCCTCCACCTAGACTTTAGAAAAATTTTATTGTTAAATTCTTATAATTTGATTTCTTGTATCACCCCTTACTTGGAACCTCAGTGGACTGATCGTCACTCACAGACTAGCCTACAGATAGGCGTAGAGCAAAAAGATTGAGAGAAAGAGGGTATAACAGATGAATCGGGCACTTTATCTCTAGACCTATTCTTATTTGTTGTTTTCTCTAGAATATAGAGCAATGCCAGCAACCCAGAAACAATCAATATATTTTTCCAAGAATGCACAAGCATTCCTAAAAGAAATGATTACTGCATTAGAAATCAGCCTCCAGCTGATTCCTCCTAAATTGAGCCAGACATCTTATTCTTGAATTGTGGTAGCTGTATGGGCTGGGAGAAAAAAAAGAGAGAGATAGATGTTACTTACTGTAGTCTGTTTCACTCTGCCAGGTAAAAGGTAGAACCAGCAGTGAAAATATGACCTCCCTGGTATTCTCTGGAGTGTGTAAATGGTACGAGAGGTTTTTGTGTACCTTTTTCTTTAATTACAAAAAAAACACAGGTTACATTCTCCTAATATCTCATTAAGTAGCCTTTATCTTCAGTGATTCTGTGGTGTAAAATCAGAGACATTTCCCATTTACATTCAAAATATCACTGATCTTGGCACCGAAAACTGAAAATATGAAAAAGCCATTAAGTCAGTTGGAGAGACGAGGAGAAAAGAGTCAGCCATTTACAACAGACCTCAGCAAGCTCTCATGAGACCACTTAGCAGTTTGCCAGAAAAATAGGAGGGAAAAATACATGATTCCAGTTAGATAGTCAATAACTAATAACCAAAAGCAAGTGTTATTTTTCTAAGTTGTGAAACCTACATCCAATGACATGTTGAATGTCACATTCTATTTAGATCCTTGGCTATTATGCATAGGGGCTGATACTCATTTAATAGAACATTTAATTTCCATCTGGAAAAATATGAATTTTGTCATTCTCCAAGATCTGAAATGTTGTAACATCACCATGGTTCAATACATAGAAAATTCCAAACCAGGAAGCTTTGTTTTATGTGGCAAATGAAAAGCGCTGAATAAATTTACATGAAAGTTACATTTTTAATAATCTGTCATCCATCTGCCTAGGCATCCACCTAGCTACCTATCATCTATCAACACACCTATCTATCCAGAGTCATGCACTTAAACAATTATAGAAGCTGAAAAATCACACAACATTTGGAATAAAAAAATGAGGCCTCAGGACCGTCAGTTGCACACTTTTTAAGCCTGTAGGAAGGGACTGTGATCTCAGGCTGAAGGCATCTGACTTGGAGTGCATAGAGGTTAGGAAGATTAACTCCCCAGGCCAAGGATTCAGTCAGAGCTGTAGGGTCATTCTTCCTCTGCTCTTCTGTGCTATCCAAGCCCTCAATGGGCTGAAGATGCTTCCTCAGATTGTGTAGCAAGACACACTCTACTCACTTTGATAAGTTAAATGCTGATCTCTTCTGAAACATTCTCACTGAATGTTCTACTGAAAGTAATGCTTAACCATAGACATCCTGAAACCTACTCATTTACTCTTAAAATTATCAATCTGATCTCACCCTACAGCAAGTCAATCTGGTCAGACTCTACAGCCCTATAACAGGAATGCATTTAGGTTTCTGAGAAGAAGAGTCATCCTTCCCAGCACCGAAATCTGGAAAACACTCTTCCCGTGCATCTTATAAAGAGAAGATAGTACAATGAATTTAACATTCCCAGAATAAATATAACAATAAGCTTCAAATAGCTTTTGAATAAAGGCCAGTGTCATTGCCAAAGCATAGTTTAGTTGACAGAATCTCAGCAGGGCCCAAGAAGGCTAATCTCTAAATATACTTTTGGTATCTAGATTGGACAAAGAGTAAATTTAGTCCCTAAGTGAATGGTTTTTAGTGATTGTGTTATATAGCTAGTTCAAAATTAATTGGCTTGAAGGCCATTGAGGATGGACCCCTTTCTCATAATAAGCTTCAGGTTCCACCCACTGTGTTCCTACTCACACAAAACATTTTTAAACTTTGTGAATTTCTCATCATGCACCCGATCCCCACTCATCCCCCCTCCCTTCATAGCTGCTCTCCACCCTTGCAACCCACCCCAAACAGAGAAAAAAACTCACTGTGAAAGCTGTAGTGTGTCACAGTGTGTCTCTCAGTATACCCTTTTGTTGACTCATGACCCAGGGGCTAGTTCTTCTACCTGCCATAGATGATGAAGGACAATGGAAGGGAGGAGAGTTTCTTGCCCTTGTCTGTGCCATTGTCCTACAGATAAGAGGCAGAACTGGCTCTCCTGAACTCTCCTCTCTGTGCTGGCTTACTGGAAACTACTGAAATGTGTGGGCTACTCTCTGGAATACTCCAGCTAGCTAGGGGCAGAGACATGTCTCATGCTCTCATGCCTCCAGAACCATCTCTTCCACAATGCTCAGGTGATAGGTAGGGTCATTTCTTCAAAGCTCTCAGATATCAACATGTTCTGGGCTAAGGACATCAGCTTGATAACAGACCCCTGCTGCTGGAGAGCTCCCAGAGGTGGTCCTCAGGGAGAGGTCAGGCAAGGACCTCACAGTGGTCCCAGGTGGCATCACCAGCTACTCACATCAGGCAGTTCCTCACTACCCTTGAGTCTCCAGTTCTGCTTCTCTTCATTTCACCTACATTTTTTGTTTCTTTTTCTTTCTTCCCCATTTCTCCACCATTTACTTTACCCTCTTAGTGGCACCTGGGGTCTCTAAGTATCTGGGCTCTTCTCATGAGTGGTCTCAGGAGTTCTATATGCCTATTGTGGATTATGGTACCTGCCAGGGTTCATCTCTAGCATGGTCTGCTTCCCAAGGCCTGAGCTGTGTCAGACTGGTGGTCATCTCAGGTTAGTTTCCTGTCTGGGCTTCATGACACTGGTCTGGTGGGTTATCTCAGTTTTACTCTCTGCACTCAGCCTAGTAGATCATTGTGGTGGTTGTCTCTCTTGGGCTTACTCCTCCAGGGGAGGGTTCCAAGCAGGCTTTTGATCTCCAGGCTTTCTTTCTGTCCTGGGAGCCCCTTTGGGCCTTCCTGCTGCCAGACTGGTGATTGTCTCAAGCTAGCTTGCTGTCTGGAACCCTTGGCTCTGGACTGGTGGTTGTCTCAATCTCTCCCCACCCTCTTTTCCCCCACCCAGAGAATATCCTTCAGATGTTCATAGGTCAGAACACTGAGCATAGACTCAGTCTCTCTCCTCTCTGGCACCTACTGATATTCATGTTACACAACAGCCACACCTACAATGCCTCTAGGGACAGGATTACATGAGTTTTTAAAGAAGGGGGAAAGTACCACAATTTCTCTTTCTTTAGACTTAGAATATATATGAAACAGAAGAAGATGGAATTAGCAGGGTTGTGTTGAAGTCCATTAAATGAAAGCAGTTTCCTTGTGGGAAACCTTGTTTTTTTTTGTTTGTACTGGTTTAATTGTTTTCTTTGTTAATGTGCAGATATGACATCTGGACTGCCAGAAAGATTATATGATTACTAACTAGCAGAAGGCTTTCTAGTAAAGAACAAAGATACACAATTGTTCCCTCTGTTAGAATTAATCTAAATGGACATGTTAGTCACCTAATAGAAAAACGCTCCTCAGAATAGCTGTGGTTTCCAAATTGTTAAGAAAAAGTGTGTCTAGCCTACCTAAACATGCAAACTAGCACAGTCTTCCATTTAGTTGTGGTCCATTCTCATCCACTGGGAGAGTTTTTATCTGCAATGGTTCCTTTCATCACTGCTCACTCTCTTCTGTTAGGGTTTCTAATATTAATTTGTAGTATTAATTTGTCTTTTACATTATACTTTTGAAGTTTCATCTGATTTCGTTTGATGGAGAACAACACAAGGACTGGGGAAACCAAGATGAAGACAGAGGTCCTGATAACAGTTGGTATTATATTTCATAAGGTAGACAACAAGAGCAATGCAATATTAAAGATTACAATGGTGGCTATCCATTTATATAGTCAACTGATTATGAATAAGGTGCCAATGAAGAAGTAAACTTCTTGAACCAGATATTCATTCAGAGGTGAGGAATTTCAACAGTTATACATATCACATACAGAACTAATTTGTATTTTGTTGACAATACAGGGCTGGAAAGATGGCTCAGTGGTTAAGAGCAGTGGGTGCTCTTCCAGAGAACCTGGGTTTAATTCTCAGCACCCACATGGCAGCCTACAAAAGTCTGTAACTCCAGTACCTAAGGATCTGAAACCCTCACACAGACAAATGTGCAGGCAGAACACCAATGAATATAAAATTAAAAACATATTACAAAATATAAGAGAAAACACAGTAAAATATCTTAGTGATATAGGAATATTTTACATAAGAAATGAGCTATAGTCTAGGACTGACCTTCTGGATATATTTTTTAGAATTACGCACAGATGTCTATATGAACAATACTTATTGAATTATTGGTTTTAGCATAAGAAGAGTAAAACATGAGTTTCAGCTCAATTTCTTAATTGCTCTTTTGTCTAAGGTATGTATTTTATTTATATATATATATATATAAATTATCACTATCCACAAATTTTCATGGTGAAAGGCTGTTAGAAAATGCAAAATCCACGGCCTGAAAATACTTCAGGTTCCTGTCTGATTTCCAGCTTTTTCATTGCCCAGAGAAAAGCCATCGTTCTAAGAAGAAGTCTATCAATTTAGATAAGCAAATACAACAGATTTTCAAGGGTCATTCCCCCAAGTGTTGGACTGCATTTAGATCTGCTCCAGTGGATTCAAATGTGTCTAAGTGTTAATCCAATCAAGCCACTCAACAGTTTCTTTAGGCAATTTCAACAGAGAATCCTGTGCATGGATCTTCACTAGTATTGCTAAAGTTTAGGGTACTATTGTACTAAGCCAATCACAATTAAAGTCAGCATTTCAATTATGAACTATTTTCTTTTTGTTAACCAGATTTTGAGTTTACTGAATAAATTGGTAACTCAAAGCAGTACAGAGAAACACACTGCTTCTACTGTTTAAAGGAGTTTACTGTTTGAAGATCAAACATTTCTTTAAAATAGAATTAGTTTGCTGAATGGTTAAAAGTAGAGACAGTGATAAATGTCTCTGACTGTGCTATAGTCTAGGACTGACCTTCTGGATATATTTTTTAGAATTACGGACAGTGTCTATATGAACAATACTTATTGAATTATTGGTTTTAGCATAAGAAGAGTAAAACATGAGTTTCAGCTCAATTCCTTAATTGCTCTTTTGTCTAAGGTATGTATTTTATCCTCTGTCACCCAAAACAAAAGAGAGGTAGAGCAATTTTATTGGCCTTATAATAAACCAGAAAATGAAATAAGTTTTTTTTTATTATTATTTTTATTTTTCGTACTTTATTTACATTTCAAATGTTTCCCCCTTTCCAGATCTCCCCTTTGGAACCACCCATTTCCTTCCCCCTCCCCCAGACACTATGGGGGTATTCTCCCACCCACCCACCCACACAATCTCTTCTTCCCTCCTTGGCATTTTCCTATACTGGGGGATCTAACACCCTCAGGCCCAAGGGCCTCTCCTCCCCCTGATGTCTAACAAGATCCTCCTCTGCCGCATATGTGGCCAACACCATGGGACCCTCCATGTGTATTCTTTGGTTGGTGACCCAGTCTCAAGGAGCATCAAGGGGTCAGGCCAGTTGATACTATTGCTCCCTCCATGTGACTGCAAACTCCCTCAGCTCCTTCAGTCCCTTCTCCAACTCCTCCATCTATGACCTCACACTCAGCCCTACTGTTGCTGTGAAGTAACTCTTGGGTATTCCGAACTTTTGGGGTAATAACCACTTATCAGTGAGTATATACTATGTTCATTCTTTCGTGACTGTGTTACCTTGCTCAGGATGATATTTTCAAGTTCTATCCATTTGTCTGTGAATTTCATGAAGTCATTGTTTTTAATAGCTGAATAGTATTCCATTGTGTAAAAGTACCACATTTTCTGTATCCATTCCTCTGTTGAGGGACATCTGGGTTGTTTCCAGCTTCTGGCTATTATAAATATGGCTGCTATGAACATAGTGGAACATGTGTCTTTATTATAGTGATAAGAACACATCATATGTTCATAGTAGTAGAAAATATTTAGTATCACTTTAATGGTTGTATCTAGTGAGGTTTTTGTCTTGATTGTGCTAATTGATATGGGAAGATGTCTGTAATTGTGGATGGGACCATTGCCTATTCTGGAAATTCTGGGTTGCATGTGATACAGAAAGTGGCCTGAGCACTAGCTAGTATTTCTTCATTACTGTATAGTCCTGATTATGGACGTGATGTGAACAGCCATCTGATGTTGCTATTATCATGACTCTCTCATGGAACTGTAAGCCACTATAAACACTTTCTCCTATATGTTGTTTATGCCAAGATTTTTATCACAACATTGAAAAAGGAAATTAAAGCAATATATAATTTTCTTTGTTTTTTCTTGCATCCATCTGTCATATGTCTGTGTATCAGCCTAACACATGTATACCCATTCCACCTATTGGCACATAGATGTCAGTTTTAGAACCTCTCTTGTGCTCCAAAACAAAATTTTGAAAAACTTAGACAATCTATACATCATGTATCTATCTCTCTTCAACCTTTGAACTATATCTTCTTTCTAATCTTATTTATATTAGTGACAATTTTTTATTTTAATTTTACTTATTTTCTATCCTAACCAGTTTACCCTACCTCCTCTCCTCTCAGTGTGCCCCTGCCTCTCCTTTCAGTGATCTCA
>JADRCH010000027.1:19081910-19109410 GCA_019843965.1 Rhynchomys soricoides
ATCTCACACCTCTCCTCTCAGTGATCTCACACCTGTCCTCTCAGTGAGCTCCCTCCTCTCCTCTCTCCTCTCCTCTCAGGGATCTCACACCTCTCCTCTCTCTTCTCCTCTCAGTGAGCTCCCTCCTCTCCTCTCAGTGAGCTCCCTCCTCTCCTCTCAGTGAGCTCCCTCCTCTCCTCTCAGTGAGCTCTCACCTCTTGTTGCACCCATCCCTCCTCTGCTTCTTTTCAGAATAAGGCTGCTGGCTTTGATGGATATCAACCAGCCATGGCATAGCAAGTTACATAAGACTAGGTACCTCCTCCTCTACTAGAAAAGCTAGATGAGGCAGGCCAGTAGGAGGAAAGGGTCTCAATAACAGGTACCAGAATGAGAGACAGCTGCTAATTTTACTGTTTGGAGTTCCACAAGAACATCAATCCACACAACTGTAACGTAAGTGCAGATAGCCTAGATCAGTCTCATGCAGGCTCCCTGAGTAGCCATTTAGTATCTTTGAGCCTCAATGGATTTTCTTGAGGTGTCTTTGAACTCTCTGGCTTCTACAGTCCTTCCTCTTCCTCTTCAGAATGATTCCCCAAGCTCCACTTACTGTTTGGCTGTGGGCCTCTATATCTATTTCCATCAGTTGCTGGGTGAAGCCTCTCTGATAATAACTGAGCTAGACGCCAATCTATGAATATAACAAAATATCATTAGGAATCATTTCATTGACTTTTTTATTGCACATTTTTTACAAAGTTATCAATATTTCTTCTCCTTAAATTTTAATATCTAAATGTTTAGAATTTTAAAAACATATGCCATAATCATCATGTTTATTATACAGTATTTCTGGAAATACTCCATTCTATTTCTATCCAATATTAACTAAATCCCTCATAATTTATAATCCTTATGAGTGTACAAAGCATTTCTGTAATCTCTGGCACATAATAGGTACTTTAATATAAATTATATACATTGAATAAATAAGCATTAGAATTCATAATTAAATAATATTTTGCCCAAATGTTGCTATACAGTTATTTTTCTTTTTAAATTATCACAACTTTGAATTTCACCAGTGAATGTATTTTGACTGAAATCCATTTATATAGGCATGGCCTTCATCTCCTCCTCACACTGCCCCACTCATTTCATTCCTTAGGGTTAATGGCCTTTCCCTTTCATTTTTACCTAATTAAAAACCTAACTTCTACATTTTTGTTCCAATTAATATTTTCAAGTCATATTAGAGATATATTATCTTTACTTCTGAAATCACATGTAAGTTTAAAACTAATGTTTTTATGCATTTATTGCATAAATAATATCAGCAATATGGACCAGGAAATAAAAGTACTTATTGCTAAAGCCTGTGGTCTTGAGTTTGATATCTAGAACACAGTAAAGTATAAGGAGAAACTCAGCTCACAAAGTCATCCTCTGACCTCCACCTTCATGCCAAAGCAGATGAATCATTGCACTCAAACACCCTTGAAAGAATAAATACATAACGTAGTGTATTATTGCAGCCCACCTTATAGTAACGCCTCCCATATGTATTATATTCTATATGAACTTAGGGGCTTAAATGTTTCTTTTAAATCTAAATCAATTCCACAATTTTTGAGAAAATAAAATCAGATGAACATTTCAAATATGTTTATGGATGGTTGTTCAGCAAGTGTGTGGTGATAGTGACAGTTTTTCAAGTCCTTAAAACACACTGTTTGTCATCATATTCTATTTTTGGAAGTCTGTTTCTTCCGTTCTCTCCATTTATGACCCTATCTCTCTCTGCCTAACCTCCCTCTTCTGCTAACATTTATTTTTCTCTACAACAAACACTTTCAACTTGATGTTGCCTTCTATAGGCACCCTTGGGAATAGGAAGGTCAGTGGATCACACTCTGCTCAAGATTTTAAAAGTCAAGAAGTAAACTTGAAGATATCTTTTCTTTCAGACAGAAACAGTTTAGTCAGTTTTATTTTTTTTATTGTGGCAAAATACATACATACCCTGCATCTATCTATCCACCTCCCTAGCACATATGGGAGATATAGTGTTATCTGTCTCTACATTGTTACTAAGTGGAATTCTAGAACATTGTTTCATGTATAGCAAGCTCTATCTTTATGATTTCCTTATTTCATATTACCTTTACCTGAAGCCAGTACCATCTTAACATCTAAATATCTATGTCCATGTCAACCCATCTACATTAGTAATGTGCAAGTTTTGTAGCATGTCAGAGAAATAAATAGATGACAATTAATATTTTGGATGCTTTAGTCATTTCCCCCACCCCCCAAAAAAATCTGTATACAGAAAAGGAAGTTGAGTATTTATTTAGAACATATCTATTAATCATTTAAACTATTTCTCTAACATTTGCTGTTTTTTTGAAAAATGTTACCCTTTTATTATTTCAAGGAGGTAATACATAGCCCAGTACACCAAATCAATAGGGAATCAGAAGCAGCAAATGGCCAGTGCTTTGGGGAAGAACCTCATGCTGCATCTCCTGTCTGCCTGATGCTTTGAATGCAATTTGATGAGTAATTCCTTAAATCATGAACAAATGACTACAATCAAATTCTCTGTAGAATGCTGTAGTTTAGATTGGACCATTCCCCACTGGCCTATGTGTTCAAGCATTGGTCCTTAGCTTGACATTTTGTTTAAATCGCATTTTAAGAGATGGGGCTTAGTAGGAAATTCTTAGGAACATACCTCTGAAGAATATTTAGGGACTTTAGCTATTTCCTCTTTTGTATGTGAATGTAATTTAGACATGAATAGACAATTTTATTCTTCTTTGTTCTGCAAAGCAGCCAATGATTATTGATTAAAATCTTGTTGATGAAGCTGTGAAGTACACTATTCAGTGAATCAGATTTTGAAGGAAACATTGGATCTTCATTGATGGCAGAACATAAAGTTAAATTATTTAAAAGTTCAGTAGTTTGAAATGATAATATGTTTGTTTTGGTCCTTTGCCGTATATATTATATGTGAAGAGAGTTTACAGACTATTATGATAAAAATTAATATTTAACTTAAGTCTTATTTATGGCTAGGCATAGTGGTACATGCCTTTAATCCTAACATTCTGGAGGTCGATGCAGAAATATCTCTGAGTTCAAGGCCTTTCTGACAAATTCCAGGATAACCAGACTATACTGTCTTGAGAATAAAAGCATTGTATTTGTAACAACTTTCAATTTTTCTAAATTATTATGCAGCTACATAATTTTTCCATAAACCTTCCTTGCCTCCCATGCAACTCCCATCTTCTGTCTCAAATTCTTTAACTCTCTCTCTTTGTCATTACATATATATGTATATATTTCTAAATACATAAATAAATCCTGCTTATAAACATAAGCTGCATAAGTAAGACCTGAACAACAATGATACCACCCAATGAGCAGGCTAACATAGATGTGAAGAAGTTTTTAGAATTCCAACTATAGATGAAGTCTTATGGGCATCTAGGGGAATGATAAGAGCAAGAAACATGATGTTCATCAGAAAAACCTCTGCTGACTCCCAGTTATTTATCCAACATCAAGTTATTAGCTCTGAGGTCATATACATACAACTAACTAGTCTTTAAAAATACTAATTTATGTAAACGTTGCTTTTATTTGCTCAGATGAAGTGATGAGATGAGAGCTATACTCAAGTTATACAAACACATGTTTTGGACTCAACCCAGAGTGTTTCCCTCTGTATTCTAACTATCCCTAGGCCTAGATCTAACTATCCCTAGTTCTAGCTGCTGTACACCCTCATCTTCCAAAATTACTTCAACCCGACTTCTCTTGGCTTCTGCCTGAATTGCTTTTCTTGACCTCTTAATAATTTTGGCAAATTGTTCTAGTCTTCTGGCTTGTTCTTATTCTCCAGTTCATTCTATTTTTACCTGTGTGTAGCTTGTTCTGTCTGCAACTTATCTCTGTAAAGTTACTATACATACACACCATGGCATCATTTACCACATCACACCCTTTCTCACTCTTGTTGTTTTCTTAAGTCCACTCTCTTTCCTGTACTGTTCTCGTGAGAGTTAGGAGTATCCTATCTCTGACTCATTCTGTCGAGTCTTTCCTGGGTTTGTCTGCTTCTCAATTAGATGTCACTTTCAAACATGGCTGCTTCCTTCTACAAATCAACTTTACCTTTATTGTTTGGGATTAAAAGTGTATACTAAGTGTATATTAAATGTAAGAGCATATCCATATTCCAGCCAGAGGGATTAAAGATAGATCACATAGACCTAGATGGTATTTGGATGTGATCCCTTGCCAGAGCAGCCATGTTTCTGGATTAAAAGTCTTCTACATACTTATTTTTTTAAATACATATATATATATTTGTGCCTAAGTGTGTGTGTGTGTGTATGTATGTATGTATATATATATATATATATATATATATATATATATATATATATATATATGCATCATGTATGTTCAGGTGCCTACAGAAGCCAAAAGTAGTTCTCCAGTTCCCCTGAAGTGGATTTAAGGCAGTTCAGAGACACTCAATGTGGGTACTGGAAACTGAACCAGAGTCCTGTAGCAAGGACTCCAATCTCTAAGCCTTCTCTCTAACTCCACAAAACATTGTAAATATATCTGAGCAATTTTGACGGATCAAATATTTTTACATGATTTTGACAAGAAAAAAATACTGATTTATATTATGAATGTTAAAATGATTATTTATATAATGATGTTTCTTTTGGTATAAATGTTGTATTTGAGCTTCATGCAGATAATCCTGTTATTTTTCTAGTTTTGGGAACCAAACTCAAAGTGTTCAGCATGCTAATCCAGGCTTTTACCTGTAAGGTACTGTATTTTTAATATAGGTCTATTAACTATTATTTAAAATATGCCCCTTCTTTTCATGTTCACATATCTTACAATACATATAATGACTAGAGTATTACATTTTTATGTACTATCTTACAAATTTATTTCTGAGCAGTAATAAAGCTTTTCTTTCCATTGTTCCTTCTGCCTTTGATAAACCAATATCAGAAGGTATGTTGCCACATACTTTAACCCTAGTACTCAAGAGGAGGCAAGAAGATTGTGAGTTTGAACCCAGTTTAACTGCTACCTATAAAGTAAGATTCTGCCTCAAAAAAAATAATTAAAAAAAATAAGACAGAGTTACTTTAGGTTTCCTCTTTAGTAAAACAATGGATTGGCTGCCCAAGTCAGGAAGAGAAGTCTGCAGAACAAAGAGGTGGGAAGAGGCAGGATGCTTTCCATCAGTAAAACTAATGAGTGTTTCCATCGTCAAAATGGTTTTCCTACCTGTGCTGCATAGGAGACTTTTAATATACCCTTGGGCCTGAGAGTGTTAGATACCCCTGTAGAGGAGAATGCCAAGGAAGGAAGATGAGAGTGGGTAGGTGGGTGGGTGGGAGAATACCCCCATAGTGGCAGGGGGAGGGAAGAGGAATTGGGAAGGTTCCGAAGGGGAGATCTGGAAAGGGGGAAACATTTGAAATGTAAATAAAGTATGAAAAAAAATATACCCACTGCTCAAGTTATATCTTACGTTCATTATGTAAGAACATCTTAGGGTAGAAACCAGCTTTTAAGTTGTTTAAAGTCAACTAGATTGTTTTAAGGTGCAGTAAAATTTGGCACATACTTTGATAAAACAAGATTTGGCTTTCTTCATACCAGATAAGGAGAAAACGGGTTTTATTTCTATGGATTCCATTTGAGGCTGTTGATTCAGTACCAGGTTTGCTGAACTGAGAAGTCTCATCACTGAGAAGGCCAAACAACACCTGATACTATATCATCTCTATTTATTCAATGACCATAGCCATCTGAGTTAATTTTTCTAAAAGGGAAGGGTGTTGCATCATTATGTTATCACTTTTTTTTGGGGGGGGGAGATTGGTTTGATTCCATCTCTCAAGCTCAATGCAAAATTAACTAGAGTGAGATCATACTTTTTGATTCGTTTTGCCTACTTAGTCTCATTCAATTAGAAAAAGTTTACCGCAGCAACTACTTCGATTCCCTGCAATTTAATCATAGTTTCTGCTATATCAATGATACATTTAAATGACATTATTTTGTTTACTAACCTCTAACATGGTTCAATAAGTCCTATGAATAATTTACGTGTCTCAGATAGACAAAACAACTGCTATATGGCGTTTTCCTCATAGTAATGTACAGTGATGATGGCACTTCAAGAATTCTTATTGAAAGAATTACTGTTCACTTGTGGATAGCCTTTACATTTTTCAGTGTTCAAAAGATTACTCAGTACACTCATACACACACACAGAGAGAGAGAGAGAGAGAGAGAGAGAGAGAGAGAGAGTTAATTTTTACTACATTGTATTGTAAGACTTAAATTTATGAATGAATGAATGAATGAATGAATGAATGAATGAATTCAGGGCAAAGGTCACAACTCAGCCCATAGAAATAACTATAATGATATAATGAGGCTTATGTTTTAAATATATTTAACATATTTAAACACACACAATAGACAGACAGCAGAAGGAAAAGATGGACACAAAAATTAGAATGGGAAAACTATTATAGATGAGAAAATCAAGATAGAAGATATTTACAAATCTAAAATGATGGTCCTACAACTCCCTGGAACTGCTGACACAATTAAAATAAAATGTTTAATTGAGCCAGGCTGAGGGATGCAAGTATTCAATACCAGCTGCCAGGAGGCTAAGAGCATGAGGACTACCACAAGGTCCACTGGAGCTAAACAGAGAATTTGAGGACAACTTGGAGAATTTAGTAAGACTTTGCATAAAAATAGAAGTAAAGCAGAGCCAGGGACATAGTTCAGTTTAAGAACACTTGTCTGGAATTTGCAAAGCCCAAGGCTCAATCTCTATCACAGAAAATATTAATTTAAAAATTATCGCGTACTCCTCATTGTACTGTTGTCCTTCTGGATCTCTCCTGGAACGTGTACTACAATTGCAGTTTGTTTGCATGTTTAATTCTTTATTGTATTGCCCATTTCATCACACATATGCCTGCTAGATAGTATCTTACGGTTTTACTGCTGCGAAGAGACAACAGGACAAAGGCAACTCTTATAAAAGATAACATTCATTTGGGGCTGGCTACAGTTTCAGAAGTTCAGTCCATTACCATCCTGGTGGGAAACATGGTAGCATCCAGGCAGACTTGGTGCTGGAGAAGGGTATGCAAGTTTTACATTTTGATCCATAGGCAGCAAGAGAAGACTCGATGAGTTTCACACTGGGTTCAGCCAAAGCATTTAAGACCTCAAAGCCCCACCTACACAGTGACAAAGCCTCTAATGAAGCCACACTCCTCCAATAAGGCCACCCCTCTGAAGAGTGCCATTCCTTATGGCCAAGCATTCAAACACATGAGTCTATGGAGGCTGTCCTATTGAAACCACCACAGATGGCATTTTATCTCACTTGTTTCACAGTCTGTCCCCTAAAAACTCAACTGAAGTAACAGGCAGAGCAGTACACTCAGCAGTGTGTGGAGCTGGGGATCAGACTCAAAGCTGTCTACATGCTAAGCAAGTATGGTACCACCAAGCTGAGTCTTCAGCCAGCAGTATGGATATTACAGAAGGCAACATGAATTAGTTCTTGACTGAGGAGTGCTTATCTCTACATACATGCCAGTCTAATTATGTTACAAATCAACTCTGATACTCATAGCCTGTGCAGAATTCAGAGGAAGGCCTTGTATGATATCTCCTTACTCACTATGGTGCCCCTTTGAAAACACCCAGCTCATTTCTGACATCCTCATAATACCCATCCACCAAAAACCAAAAAAGGTGACTTCCAGAAGATACGTTTTTACTATATTCTATAGTCAGTACTTTCTTTATTCCAACTATTAGTTTTATTTTTACAGTAATTTACAGTTTCATCTATTACCTTGTTTATAAGTTATTGTATCATAAATTATTCTTGTATTATTATAATGTATATATAATTCTATCTGCTAAACATGATACATTATCTT
The DNA here is from genome assembly GCA_019843965.1 of Rhynchomys soricoides. Lineage (NCBI taxonomy): Eukaryota > Metazoa > Chordata > Mammalia > Rodentia > Muridae > Rhynchomys > Rhynchomys soricoides. The sequence continues at coordinate 19,089,933 of JADRCH010000027.1, forward strand.
GTCTTATTATATAAAAATTATATAAAAGGTTATAACTACCTTATATTATTACTTCTATTCAGTTTATTTACATAATACAATTAAAATTATTTGAGTAAAATGAGTATTTAGAAGTTGTGTTTTATATTTCCAATAATGTCTACCTTAATATTGGGCACATAGGAGGTTTGTCTGAGCTTGTGACTATATACCTAAAATTACGATGGTATATTTGGTTTCTCATATTATGAATATTATTGTGATTTTTGTTTACATTCATTCATTTGTATCAATTCAACATAAAATAAAAAGAGTTTTAAGAAATTATACTTACTAAAGACAAAGGAAAGACTCAGGTCAATAATACAGCATTGAAAATGACATCGGTTGGGGGATGTGTCTTGTGACTTATTAAATTGGACAAATGATAAATAGAATAAACAAAATTCAACCTTTTTTAAGTATGGATCTCACAATTATTTTTTTATATACAGTGATAGCAATACTGTAATTTTCTCCTGTTTGTGTGATTTCTCATGTTAATGCTGTCTCTTATCAAATGCTTTCTCTCTTAGCTCTTTGGTAAATTGTCTACTGCGAGATGAAGTACAACCACCATATAAGGATGATCAATAGGTTCATGAAGTTCAAATTCATTAACTCATGAACTTTCTCTAGCCTAAAGTATTTATTCACTAAATTGCCTTAAAATGTCAGAGGAGCTTTATTTAACACTGGTTAAAACTGATACTTGAGGTGTGTGTGTGTCTGTCTGTCTGTCTGTCTGTGAATGTCTATGTTCCCAAGTATGTGTGTTCTCTGAAATGTGTTCTGCTAAACCTCTCATTGGTCCTTTAGTTTAGTGGTTCCTAACACAGACATTATGAAATCTTAGGGAACTAAAGAGTTAGTGCAGACTTCTACAACTACATCTGTGCTTTGTACATCGCATAAACTCTAAGTTAATATCCTTTTTATATATTTTTGTTCAATGATATGAAGCTGATATTTTAATAAAACCCATTCTAAAAATGATACATAATTCATAGCACCATCTTGCTATGTATTTCTTACTAAATATTTAATTCATGACTATGATCCTGTAGGAGCCCAAGAAAATTAGAAATTTTAAAAGAAGTCCTTGCAGCTTTCCCTCTAAAGAGTGATTTTGAATGAAGAATCATCACCTTGCCCTTATAAGAATCTGCAGGGACCTGAAGAAAATACAATAAACTGTGGACACTTATTGTAATGTTTGCTGTAGAGCACTGCAATGATTAGATATAGTCCTCTGAATTTAAACAATACGTTATCATACTTGAAAACATTGCACTATTCATTAACCCTTGTTTCAACAATTCTCAAAGCACTGTCTAGAAGTCTCTGAGGTTCCTGCTAGCTTTTAATTAGATGAAGGCTGAGGTTAGGAAAATGGTTCTAATATATATATTTTCACATACACACACACACACACACACACATATATATATGGAAAATATTAGGAAAGTAACTATACATATAGTTACTTTTAAAATAGTATTTTTAATATAGTATAAAATTATCTTGGCATTATTTTCTAATTTAGTGAATGTAACTTGTACAAAAAATGTTCTCTGGAGTTTATGATAACTTTTTTCCATGGGTTAAGGAAATCTTAGACTAAAAAGCTATGGGGTTGCCCTTTTAGTTGATGCAGATAATATGTTATCTAACTTATTTGCAGAATTAGTATTTATTTGGAAATTCTAACTTCAGCAATCCACCTTTTCAAATTTCAAATGACTAGCTTATAGTTTACTTTTATACTTCTAAACCCCATATAATGTTTTATTTGGTAACCCAAGAAAGTAAAAGATCAATAAGTAATGCTCTTTCTCTTTTCATTTCCAAAGAAGTAACTTTATGAACAATACAGATTTTATTCTTATCTGTGAATTTGTATTGCCAAATATAATAGGATCTAAGGTACAAGTTATTACACAGCCAATAATTTTCTTCATTTTATCTTTATAGATTCCTGACTACTATCTCTATCTCTATCTCTATCTCTATCTCTATCTCTATCTCTATCATCTCTATCTCTATGTATATCTATCTCTATATATCTATACATGGTTTCTGATTAGAGTCTTCATGACATCAATGTCATTTACTCTGGCATTTATTATTGTTATATATTACTTTAATGAAACCTAATGATCACAATATTCTGAATCAAGTAAGTTATGCTAGACAGCTATATGAAATGATGCTTAATAAGCAAGACAACTATTACTTTCAACAAGAGAATAAACATGCCACCTCCTCCCATGTAGATGCAGGGGAATGACCTCCATCTTATAGAAATTTCTGAGTTGTAGGTCTTCCCAACAAAGAAAATATGCATATTTACTTAATAGTTCCATTTTGGTTGTAACTGTAGCACAATGTATTGCAGAACATGTATAGAACCTTCAAAATGTACAGATTGGATAAAAATCCAGGATGAAAGAAGGATATTAGTGAAGAGACTCGGAAGCTAGTTACATACGTGAGAACAGCCTCTAGTCAAAGCATGTAGGTCCTGCCAACTGTTTCAGTATTGTACAGATGTATTATTGCGCGGTGAATAGTGACTGTCTTCAAGAACTTTCCTGGGAAAGAGTAAAGAGGAAAAAGCATGATAAATTTATGACAGTGTCACATTTCTCTTTTGGGATTTTAGGGTAGAAGCTTAAAACCATTTTTTTAAACTTTTTTTTTTAAATTGGGTATTTTCTTTATTTACATGTTAAATGTTATCCTCTTTCCTGATTTTCCCCCTGGAAATCCCTTATCCAACCCCCTCCTCCTGCTTCTATGAGGGTGTTATCCCACCCAACCACTCTAGCATCCTCACCTTTGCATTCCCCTACCCTGGAGCATATAGTCTTCACAGAACCAAGGGCCTTTCCTCCCATTGATGCCTGACAAGTCTCCTCCCACTGATGCCCAACAAGGCCATCCTCTGCTACACATGTGGCTGGAGCCATGAGTACCTCTATGTGTATTCTTTGGTTGGTGGTTTAGTCCCTGGGAGCTCTGGGGGGGTCTGGTTGGTTGATATTGTTGTTCTTCCTATGGGGTAGCAAACCCCTTTAGCTAATTCAGTCCTTTCTCTGACTCCTCCATTGGGGACCTTGTGCTCAGTCCAAAGGTTGGCTGTGAGCATCTGCCTCTATATTTGTCAGGCTCCGGCAAAGCCTCTCAGGAAACAGTTATATCAGGCTTCTGTCAGCAAGCACTTCTTGGCATCCACAATAGTGTCTAGGTTTGGTGACTATACATGGGATGGATCCCCAAGTGGGGCAGTCTCTGGATGGCTTTTCCTTCAGTAACAATAGAGAGGCTAGGGGAAGTGGAAGGATAATGACCATCAAAATGTTTCTATGCTTTTATAGGTTCAAATACATGGAACTCAAAATTTTAAACATGGTTGTTACAACTTACTGATGCTCTGAAACTTTCTGTGATTTAGAGGATATAATTTTCCAAGTCTCCTCTGTGGTTTGCTCTCAGATTCATTTCTAAATTTCATCAGTGTAATGTGATTCACACACATCAGAGACCTCATCTTTGTCAGTTCTATTTTCTTGTGACATTTGCTAATGTCATTTATCATTATAAACAAGAAGTGAGCATTCTCTCTGATACTTTTCCTTCCCTTTCCTTTCTTTTAAAGCTTCAGAGTAGAACGCAGAACCCAACTCTTTTGCTCTGTCATTATCTGTAAATAGATAACTTCAGGGATTTCAGAAGAAAGAGAAAAGCACAATAAAGAGAAAAGGGAAGGGGGGATGGGTAGGGAATTTATTTGCATAGTTTACTTTACATACATAGTGTCTTGTTAGCACCCTGAAACCATCAGAATATTTACCAGCATGTTTATTGTTTCATTTACTAGATACCAAATAGAATTAATTATAAAGGCTTTTAATCGACAGAGATGCACTATTTTCTCTCAAAGCTCATATAAATTTATTTAGTCTGTTTTTCTGTTTCCCAGTGCATTGGTGACACCAAGGGTATGTTAGTGTTCAGGGAAGCCTCTTGACTCATACATTATTCATTCTGCCTATAATCTCCTGGGAGCTTTCCTTTCTTATCTTAACCATTCTTTTCTTAGTGTATGGTTTTGAGCTGAGGGGTGAAATCATGTGGATAAAATGTACTTTCTTGGAAGATCATAAAATATGATTGATAAATAATACTCACTTAAAATAACTTTCATTCACTATTACATATTTTCTATGCTTATTTTGGACAAAATTTCTATCCTTATACATACGAGAATTCATATGTACCTTTATGAAGCCTTCCCTTTTATTACATTTATGTCATGCAGTTTTAGTTTTGCTTTTCTTTTTTAATTTCTTAATTCCATCACTAGCACATAAGTCATTTGCAACAGTCGTCACCTAAGTTCACTAGGTCAGACTGATTTCATCGGAGATATTGATAAGTGACAATAAAGTAGAGCATAGTGTCTAAAACAATATCTCAAAATTGATATAGTCACTAGATAGCAATCTTAGCTCATGGTAATCCCACCAGTTACAAGTCTAAATAACTACTTATAACCACTCTATTTCTTCAATTTATTCATAAGTCCATCATGTAAATCCTTACAAATAAAATATTAATAAGTATATTTACTTTACAGTATGCTTCCAGGCATGGTAAGCCCTGGATAACAGGTAGCCTTGCAACTGTTATGGATGGATCTTGGCATCTGCAGTCAGAAGCAAATAATAGGATGTGGGAAAATACAAATGGTAGGAAAAAGAGTTATGAATCAAAAGTTTTGCTGATACTCTCTAGAAAGAAACATAAGAAAACATTCCTTGTGAATATCTTTACCACTATTGTATCAATGGCAAGAGCCTGATGGGTTAGTCATTATGATAGCTTGTGAGTCAAATGAATAAGACTGTTGATAATTTTTATTCCTCAACAACTTATACAGAATGTACTGGTACTATGAAAACTCTCTGGCAGGGAACAAACTTCCAGGCCAGTACAAGATTAATTTCTCCATCTCCTATGACAAAAGTATGTGGTGGGTAACAAACAGCAGTGCAATATCTTGCATTATTTTGAGTGATCTCTTTTATCTCCCTGACTAATAACTCAGGAGAATGTATCGTATTTTCGGCCACTCAACCTTTATTTGACAATGTATAATGCATTAGCATTATACTCCCTATGGAGTAATTCTATTTAAACTTTTTATGTGTATAAGTCTATATACATGTCTCTATCAGCATTTACTTTTCCAATGGTTGCTTTTCTGATTGCAATAAGATGAAATTTTAACGTAATTTTTATTTTCATTTCCCTGAAGCCATAAAGGGCTAATTTACTTTTGAAAATTGTCTGTCCACAGCTCAAAAATTCATAGCTCATTTTAAAAATGGAGTCATTCTTTTTCTTGATGTTCAGTTTTTATTTTAGTATACTGTATATTCTACATACTAATCCTCTGTTAGACATACAGATGTCAATTTACTTCTTATTTCATAGGCCGTTTCTCTTGTTAATGATTTAAAAACTTTAGTATAGAAACATTTACTTCTTTATTTTTGAGACATTTATACATGTATACAAGGTAAATGAAGGTAAATATAGTAATTTCTATATGTGATTACACCTTCCAGCTGTTTTTACATCACCTTGTTATACATCCTTCCAACTTTATCAAACACACACACACACATACACACACACACATATTTATATCTATATCTGTTTAATCAATGTCTATATCTAATCTATGTATTAACTAATATAAATTTATATCCATATGTTATACTACGTGCAGTAAGTGCTGACAATATGAGGACAGGTATGAGACTATTGGAACATGGAGTCTACAAAAAGAATGATTATTCCTCTCTAGCTATTGTAAACTTCTAATAGATTCTCACTATGGGTTTGGGTGTGAACATTATATATCCCATCTATGCTGGCATTTAACTATTTTAACTTTGTGTGTACAATTGAGATCTTTAATCCATTTGGAGATTTTTGTACAAGGTGAAAGAGGAGGATTATCTTCAATAGACATCCACTAGCAAAAGAAAAATTGGATTTTTTCTAATGTAGTCACACTGAGTGTATCATCAACATATAACACATAACAGTAAATTCCATGACAGTACTAGATGGCCAACACAAAATAAATTCAAAGATATTTTCATAGACTTTTTTTTTCTCATTGCTTTGTTTGGGCATTTTTTAATCTTACTGCTTTTTCTTTAAAAGTCTGGCATTAGATTTTGTGCTTTTATGGGTTTCAGTGTGTGTGTGTATTTGTGTGTTTGTGTGTGTTTTATGTGTTTTACTTTTTCTTAAATTCTAGTTTGTATATATTTTGTTTGCCTACCACCCCCAAGAGACAGAGGGCATGAAGTTGCATGGAAAAAAACGTGGAGAGGAGCTAGGAGAAATTGGGGAGGGAAGAACATGATTAGAATATATCGAATGAATTTTTTCTATAAAATAATTAATTAAACTTAAATATAGTTTTCTCAATTTTTATGAAGATTTGTGTTGGAATTTTGATAAAGAGTTGATCAAATCCATACCAACCTTACCAATCTATGTGCAAGAGGGATATATGCATCATTTTGTCTATTCTTTTTTCTTTGTTTTTTGTTGTTGCTGTTTGTTTTAAAATTTTGTTTAGATCTTTCACTGTATTGGTTGGGTTTATTTATTTGTTTGCTTGCTTTTCAGGCTATTATAAATAGGATTTTCTTGATGATTTCTTTCTCAATATGTTTTGTTCAACATGTATTACTGATTTTGTTCTGTTAATTTTGTTACCTACTCCTTTGCTGGAAGTGCTGATCAGCTCCAGGAGTTGCCTGTTGGAGGTCTCTCATATATGCAATCACATCAGTTGCAAATAGGGCTTGCATGTATTTACTCATTTACTATTTACATTCTTTTGATTCCCTTCTTTTATCTCAAATCTTTAGCTAGGTCTTCAAGCACTGTATGGAGTAAAGGTGGTCAGAATGGATATTTTCCTTTTTTAACACCAAAACAGATACCAAAACAATGAAAGATTATAGGCCAATCTCCTGATGAACATAGACTCAAAAATTCTCAATCAAATACTTACAAATGGAATTTGAGAACACATCCAAAAAAATCTGTCACTACTGTCAAGTTATCTTCATTCAAAAGATATATGGATGGTTTACTACACATGAATAAATAAGTGTAATTCACCACATAAAAGAACACAAATACAGAGATCATATAATCATCTCAATTGATGAAGAAATGACCTTTGATTACATTTAACATCCCCTCTTGGCAACCTGCCCCTCCTATTTAAAAAAAATAATAATCAGGCGTTATCACTCACTTGGATCCCCTACACTGCTTCTCTCATGGTGAATTGTAATGGTTATGATTCCATCTGCCTATTCAGGGTTAACCGTTGTCACGTATTTCTCATGTGTCATTCTATTCTCAGATGATCTCTTCTTTACTTCATTTTTAACAGAACTTTAAAGCCACTGTTAGCTATTTCAAATCCTAAAACAAAACACAAAAACTCAAGTTAGGTTTGCACTGCAGCTATTTAGGAGCTGTGTTTCTCAGAGGAGAAAGCTGGGTCACATATTCTTATGGAGGATAGCTATGAGAGAACTTTGGAGAACCCTTACACATACTACAGAGGATTCAAGGATTCATTGTAGAGATGTTAATTAGCTAAATGAAGTAATAACCTTTAACTCAGCATGGACCTGCTAGAAAAATGTATTTTCATTTATTTTTAAGTGTTTTTTTGAGAAAAATAGAGGCTTAAATCCTCTTTGCTTTAATTTTGTGAATAGTTAGAAAGAATTTGAAAGTACTATGCTAATTGAGATTGATATTTAATAATTTTCTTTTAAAGAAATATTAAACTGAAAAATCTATTTGCAGAAGTTTATGAATTGTCCTAGGCTGAGAAGCAGTCCCAGAACCAAATCTCCACTAGAGTTTATAGATCAGTTATTTCACATGTATGTGGTTCTGTATTTTCTGAGCAACTATTTAGTACATAACATTGAACATCAAAAGATTACTTATTTATTTATCTGTCTATTTATTTATTTTTAAAAACAATGAATTACTGACTCCAAGAATTCTAAGGCTTCTTTGGAATATTGAGCTTTACTATGTTGGGACTCTGATAAAGATGCACAGAGACTGGCAGGCATTAGAACAGCTAGACTCAAGCTGCTGCTACGGTCCTGCAAACTGGACTCCAAGACAAACTTTGCAATTTATAAAACCCAGTGTGTCAATCAAATCTTATGTGTTGACAGTCTGAGTACTTTGTTATTAAACATTTAACTGGGGGTTTGCTTTCAGTTTTAGAGGCTTAGTCCACTATCCACAGTGCAGGGAGCATGACAGCAAGTGTCACAGTGGAGCAGTAGCTTAGAGAAACATCCTGGTCAGCAACAACAAAGAGAGAGAGAGAGAGAGAGAGAGAGAGAGAGAGAGAGAGAGAGAAAGAGAAACAGAGAGACACATAGAGAGAGAGAGACAGAGATAAGGACACAGAGACACAGAGAGACACAGAGACAGTGTCTGGATCTGGCTTAGGTTTTTTGAATCCTCAACCACCACCCCCAGTTACACACTTCCTAACCAGGACTCACATTCTAATCCTTCTCATCCTTTCAAGTGGTGCCACCCCCTGGTGACTAAGCATTCAAACAGGAGCCTGTTGGGTGGGGGACATTCTTATTCAAACCACCATAAATGTCAAAACATTTTATGGACCTAAAGGAGTCATTTATCGGCTGTGATAGGTGTTGTACCACCCTGTGTGCATTGAAAGCAAACACATTAAATTCTTATGGTCAAAGTAAAGATGCTGAAATCTGAAGCCCAATTTGATCTGACAGTCTTTTATATTTTGCTTGGGCACCTTTAGCTGTACATGCTGTGGCTGTTAGTCTTCATTAGGCATATGATACATGATTATCAGCTAATAATTAATCAGTTACATCTATTTCATCAGTTACATCTTGAACATGTAGGAATTTCGTTTCTCTCATTGCTTTCAAATGAAATGACTTAGATGGCTCACAACTGTAAATAGGTTTTCAGGTCATCTATTGTTGATAATTTTTGAAGTGAATAAACTGAGGCTTGAGGCTGAAAATCAACTAAAACTATATGGATTATGCAAGTTGTCTTTACATATCTTGAAACACATACATACACACACATACACACACATAGTCATACACACAAACACACACACATACACACACTCACATACACACCCACACCCACACACGCACACGCACTCGCACATACACCGCATGTATGTCCATCAATAAAGGAAAAAAGGCCATGAATTTGAGAGAAAGCAAGTGGTGCACATGGTAAGGACTGGTAGTACCAGTCTATGAGCACAGGGTGTTTTTTTATTTTCTAGTGTCCTTTGCTGTTTTTCCTCAGAAATGTGAAGTACTCTTTGCAGACCCTTTTCAACTTCTTTGTTAGGTTTGTTCCAAGATATTTTAATTTCTTTGAAGGTATCATAAATGGAAGTATGTCAATGATCTCTTTGTGTTTGTTGGAAATAGGAAAGGTATTGATTTTTTTTTAAAGTTTATTCTGTATCCTGACACTTTGCTGAAATTGATTCTTTCTACAAGGTTTCTGGTAGAATTTTTTAATCTTTCAGATATCATTTATGTCATCTGCAAAAAAGATAGTTTGACTTCTTTTCCTCTGGTATCCCTTTAATTTTTGCCTCTTACTGATCAAGGCAGTATTTGGAGAACAGTATTGAACTGCTTGTGTAAACAGGCAGCCTTACAGTAGTCCTTATTTCAGTGCAATTACTTCAAGTTTTCCTCTGTGTAGGATGATGTTGGTTGTGGGCTTCTCATATGTAGATTTTATTATGTTAATGTTTTATTTTCCCTAGTCCTACTTTCCAGGACTTTTATCATGAAAGCTTGTTAAAGGTTGTCAAAGGTCTTTACTGGGTCTATGGGTGTGCTAGTGTGCTAGTGTCTTGATATCCATTTATATGAATTACTATATTTATTGACTTATGTTGAACTAATAGTACATCTCTGGGATAAAACCAACTTGGTCATGGTGAATAATCGTTTTGATCTTTATCTGTATACAACTTACACATACGTTTATTGAAGATTTTCGAATCTATCATCATCAGGGTTATTGATCTGTAATTGGCCTGCAATTTTGAAAAATGTGTGTGTGTGTGTGTGTGTTCTCTTTGACAAGGTTTCGTTAGTGATACTGATTTTCTTTCTTTTTTTATTTTTATTTTTTCTTTATTTACATTTCAAATGTTTCCCCCTTTCCAGATCTCCCCTTTGGAACCTCCTCATTTCCTCCCCCTCCCCCTGCCACTATGGGGGTATTCCCCCACCCACCCACCCATCCACTCTCATCTTCCCTCCTTGACATTCTCCTATACTGGGGAATCTAACACCCTCAGGCCAAGGGCCTCTCCTCCCCCTGAAGTCTAACAAGATCCTCCTCTGCCGCATATGTGACCAATACCATGGGTCCCTTCATGTGTATTCTTTGGTTGGAGGATCAGCCTCCAGGAGTATCAGGGGGTCAGGCCAGTTGCCACTGTTGCTGCCTCCATGGGGATGCAAACTCCCTCAGCTCCTTCAGTCCCTTCTCCAAGTCCTCCATCTGGGACCTCACATTGAGCCCAATGGTTGCTGTGAAGTGACTCTTGAGTATTCCAAACTTTTGGGCTAATAACCACTTTATCAGTGAGTATATACTGTGTTCATTCTTTTGTGACTGCGTTACCTCACTCAGGATGATATTTTCAAGTTCCATCCATTTGACTGCGAATTTCATGAAGTCATTGTTTTTAATAGTTGAGTAGTATTCCATTATGTAAATGTACCACATTTTCTGTATTTATTCCTCTGTTGAGGGACATCTGGGTTGTTTCCAGTTTCTGGCTATTATAAATATGGCTTCTATGAACATAGTGGAACATGTGTCTTTATTACGTGTTGGAGCATCTTCTGAGTATATGCCCAGGAGTGGAATTTCTTTTAGTTCTTCTAATTTAAGGAAACACAGGTTTTTAAAATGGTACCTTGTAAATATCAATTGGTCTTTAGTATCTGTTGCAATTTTTCCTTGCTCATTTCCAAATCCTGTAAATTTGGATCATCTCTTTCTTCTGGTTATTTGTGTAATGAGTTTCTTGATCTTGTTTGTCTCCCAAAAAATCCCTTCTCTTAATATTATTTATTATCTGTATTTTTCTTCTATTTTATTAATTTCTGCTCTGATTTTTATTATTTCTTGTCTTATTATCATTTAACAATTATTATTTTAATAATATTTATTATTAAAAATTATTTATAATTTTTTACAATTTTATTATTTTTTTACAATTTTTTGAGCTGCATAGCTAAGTTTTTTATTTCTATTTCTGATTTTTTCAATGTAATCGCTGAGAACTATGTATTTCCTTCATACAACTGCTTTTAATGTCAGCCAAAGGTTTTGCTGTCCTGTTTTTCTAGTTTCATTTAATTCCAGAATATTTTTTATTTCTTGATTTCTTCCTTGACTTGTTCATCATCCAGTACTTAGTGGTTTTATTTCCATGAGATTGTGTAATTATTAATGATTTGTTTGCTGTTGATTTTAAGTTTTATTTTACTATACTCAGATCACACAGTGCTATTTAAATTTGTCTAAAGTTTTTAAGATCTGTTTTGTGACCCAGAATGTATAACAAAGTATTTTCTACTTGTGAAGCTCAACCCTTGTAATGGATGCCTCAAAGTGTTTTTAATTACAGCAGTGATTCCAAACATTATAGAAACATAACCACATGTAGATTCAGGAATTCCTTCCCTTCTGCAGAGTTCTGAAAACTAGTATATATAACTTTTTTTTTTTTTTAGAATGGTTCACAGTAGGAGAAATAATTTTTAAAAAGCGTATTCCTTTTGCTTTTGACAAGGATGGGCTGTGAAGTCAGGTGTGGAACTGAGCATGTGTGCTTTGGTTCTACTGTTGAGAGTCATGGCACATCGAGCTAATACAACTTTCATAGTGGATATTTCCCTCATTGCTTTTTGTTTTTTAGGTATCCCTTAATGTCTGGGTTTCTCCACATGTTCACTCAGACTGCCATATGAGAAAGAGTTTTCCCTGACCATCATGTCCTAATTGCAAGATTTGGCAGACAAACTCAGGCAACCAAAGAACCCAGGGTTTCCTACTTAACCTATTAGTCACCCAAGCTTTCAGCCTGAAGCTATGATAGGTTGAAGCTCATGCATGATTCACTAGCTTCTCTGAAATCAAGCTGATAGCACACAAAAATAGCCTTGTAGACCTCGTAATTTTCATGTGTAATTTCTATTCTCTGGGCTTTGTTTAGCTTCACCTGTTTCTGCTTATGTTCAGACTTGAACATATGCTTCTCTTAATGGGAAGTGTCTGGATTCTAGAAGTTGCCAGGATTTAGGAGCTCAGTGTGATGTCTTGAGCAGGCCTTTTGGCAGATATCCTTCTCACTTTAATTTTCTTCTTTATTTCTTCCTGTGACTCACAGAAGGATATTTCTTTATTTATAGCAGATATGCTTAGGACAAATCAAATGTATCATTGGAGTGTGCTATCTACTAATCATAGGTATTCATACTGGACAAACAGGGAAAATCTTAATGACAACCTTCTGAATAATATAATATAATTCAGTATAATATTGACAGCATTAAGACTTTATGTATGAAAATACTAAGGAAACTGAGATATGGAAAAATGGTGGACTTCCCTAAAGTATTTTTTTCTCTTTTAATTCTTCATGAATATTGAAAATATTTCCCATTTTCTGATAACTATGGATAAAAAATAGAATAAACTTGTTTTTTCTTGAGAAAAGATTGATGTTAGGCTCTTTTCATTTTCTGGTAAGTTGCTTTGCTCTGTCTATTTTATTTTTTTGTACTTTGAAACAAGTTCTTACCACATAACCTCTGTTGGCTTCAGTCTTACAACACTACAGTTGCAATGCTCTGGGTGTTTAGGTTACAGGTATGTGCTCTTGAGGACATGATTTACTTGTATTTACAAACTATTTCTGAAAAGTAACATTAGTCAACTAGTGATATCCAATATAAAACTTGGTATTAAATATATCAGTATTTTCAATGATAGAATGTACTTTTCTTTGCCTTTGTGACTCTAAATAAAGGTGAGGGCTAAGAAAAAAAAAAAAAAGCAAAGGACAGCTATGAGGAAATTATGAGTTATTTCCTGAATATAACTTTGGCTTATGTTTGCTGAGCATATTTTAAAAGTAGTTATATTTAGAGTAAATAAAGGTTCTAAAATCGGTGTTTTATCATTTTTTTTTAAATGTACAAAACATAATGACAACACATGCTGGAGAGGATGCAGAGAAAGGGGAACACTCTTCTTTTGCTAGTGGGATTGCAAACTTGTACAACCACTCTGGAAATCAATCTGGTGGTTTCTCACAAAACTGGAAATAGTTCTACCTGAAGACCTAGCTATATCAATCCTGGGAATATACCCAAAAGATGTTCCATCATACTACATGGATATATGCTACTCTATGTTCATAGCAGCCTTAATTTTAATAGCCCGAAGCTGGAAACAACCCAGATGTGCCTCCACTGAAGAATGGATACAGAAAATGTAGTTCTTTTACACAAAGAAATGCTATTCAGGTATTAAAAACAAGGATATCATGAAGTTTTCAGGCTAATAGATGGACCTAGAAAATACTATTCTGAGTGAGGTAACTGAGACCCAAAAGCACATGCATGGTTTGTACTCGTTAATAAGTGGAGATTGGCTAAAAGTAACCGAATACCCACAGACCCAAAGAAGTTAAGCAAGATGAAGGCCCAAGAGAGGATGTTTAAATCCCACGTAGAAAGGAACAAAATAGTCATGGGAGGCATAGGGAATAAGGGACATGTGAAAGAGATGCAAGGGAGAAGGAAATAGAGGAACAGGATCAGGTATAGGGAGAGACATGAATGGAACTATGCATCTCCTGGTGGTGGGAGGGATCTCTGTGAAATCTCAGAGACCTGAAATGAGGGAGGCTCCCAGGTCTCAATAAGGATGACCTTAGCCAAAATGCTCAACAGTGGGGATATGGAACCTAAAGAGACACCCTCCAATAGCTGTTTAGGACCTCCAGTGGAGGGATGGGGACACTAACCCACCTACAAAACTTTTGACCTAAAATTGCTCCTGTAAAAGATCAGGAAATCACAAAAAGAGAGTCCTAACAACCAGTAGGCTAAGCTGGAGGTTTCATTCTCTTCTGCCTCCAGACATCTATATTTTATCATTTATACATAAATAACAATGATTTCTAGGTTTATTTGATTATAGACTGAATTATTCTATCACAGGATGACAAGAACTGACAATTAGCTTCCCAATAATGGGAAGACTAGTGGATCCCATATTCTGCAAAAGGCAGTATGAGGAAAACAGGCAGAAATGTCTTTCATTCAGTGGTTTCCATGTGGGGAACAGTGCTGTCAATTTCTGTTATATTATTCTGTCACTGTGAGGTCTTACATTTATTAGGGCAAGGTAAGTTTCAGGATAATTTTCTAAGCAGTAACCCAAGTCTAGAGTAGCACATTATGAAAGATTAATTGAATTAAAAGAAATGTTCATGTAACATTAATGAGTTTTGCCTACTTGTCAATATGGTTAGAAATATTCATGTTCAAATGAGGACTATGGCAGAATTCCATGTTTGGACTCTATGCCTAAAGTAGCAATGACAAGAAAATGGAGTAGTTGATTTTGCTTTTTATTAGTATTCATAAAACATGACAAACATTGAAAGCACTGTAAGACCATGTTGATTTTTATATAATAGACTTTTGCTCAGTATTTTAGGTAGATAGTATGGGATCTGGAGTTAGTATGAGGGTGGAGTTCATCTGTCAGTTGTGGTGGTGTGCATCTGTAACTCAAGATGTGTGACTCAATAATATGGATATGAATCCATTCTCAGCTACATGGGGAGATCCTGTTGCAAATGAACAATATCAAAGCCTAGAGAGACAGCTCAGTCTGTAAGAGTGCTTGCTGCTCTTAGCAGAGGACTTGAGTTTGGTTCCCAACATCCATACCAAGTGGTTCATAGCTCCCTATGACACCAGCTTTAGACTCAGCTACATACACATTGTAAATGTAGTTTTTTTTCTCCCTGGCTTAATCATATCCCAGGCTCTTAAAGCTGCAACACGACATTGTTCAATTACACCATCATCAGATTGGATTTTTTCTAATAAACCAGCATAACCCCTTCACCAAGCAGTTTGTCTTTAGTAACATGAATCTCCTTGCTGTATTCCATTGTTTATTTTTGTGACTCCATCATGATAACCAGTGTAATTTTTGTCCAGCTTCTAGAACAGTGGACACCAATCCCTTACAATCTTGAGGGCTAATCCCATTTTGCAAGCCCAAGTATTTAACATTTTTTTAACATATGGAGAGTGAAAGCCATACAATACCATGCCTCCTTAAAGTGCTTTAGATCTAGTATTTCTATTGGATGCAGGTTAGCTCATTATAGGCAGGACCAACATCACTAGCAGTCATATGCTGAACTGAAGAAGTCAGCTCAGGAACTTTGGAAAATTCCACCAGGGCCTGAGCACATGGGCACCCCTCCCCTCCTGGAAGAAACAGGTTAGAGAGCATGTAGGCTTGAAAGGAGGGGCTGATGAAGCCCCTGCTACCTCATTCCCTAAAGACCAATCAGTTTAAAAGTCACACTGTTCTGCCTATCACATTGTGCCTAATGGCTGCTGCTCTAAAAACTGTATAAAAGCTCGATGAATGGGCTGCACATGGTCATTCCTTCCCACCTTTGTGTTCAGGTTGACCCCAGCATGCTGGAACAATAAATTTCTCTTTTGCTTTTTGCATCAAAAAAAAAAAAAAGGAGTAAAATAAGCATTAAAAATACAATAATAAGGCTAGGGATGTTGATTAGTGGATAGTCTCCTGCTCACTGTGTATAAAACCCTGGGTTTGAACACCAGTCCCTCAAATAGAAGCAAAAAGAGAGAGTGGACAGATACTTGAGTGAGTAAATTCACAATCCTATGCATAAAAAGTATTGCTTATTCTGAAGAAGAGGGTAAGAAACTTGGGTATTTCACATGGCAGCCAGTATAACTGAGGAACGTAGAAGTGGTGGATTAAGCATGAAGTAACAGACATGTTTTACTAAATTTAAGTAGTGTCATTATATAATATTTTCAGTGTAGAAGAAAAAAAGAATGACTTTTTCTGCCAATGAAGCAAGTGATAAGTCTATTTTTTTCCGGACCATATGCCACAAGGGAAAAAATAATTGCAGATGTCAAGGAGAACTTAGGCTGGGAGAAGCCGACCAACAATATGACCAATAAATGGAAAAATGTATTTCCAACTCAACTGTTAAATAAAATCCAGAGTTTCATAATCACATTAGAGAGTAGCGGGGTTCTGAAATAACCATGTAAAATAATTGTTATTCACTTCACTTAATACTTAAAATTTACTAATATGTTGCTGTATTTAGTAACTTCTACTTTTTAAATAATAAAATAATTAATTACTTTTAGGGTTCACACTTTTTAACTCCACCATGAGTTCTTCTATTTTATTTCTTTTCAAAACAGTCAACTTTTCATTTTGTATTTTATTGAAGATTTAATAGTTATTCTTTAAGTATTTTCTTAACATTTCGTAGTTGCTATGAAATGACAGTAAGATCATTAAGTTTCAGCTTTTTCTTCACTAGCATATAATTTTTAAATAATGTTTTTCCAATAGCATACATAGATATACACACATGTCCCTTAATTTTTAAATTTCCCTATTTAATATCATCTAGCTCTAAACCCTGTAACCTATAACAGAGGCCTGTTCACAAAATATACTATTTGGGATTTCCTTTTTAATCCACATGTACTTGTCTGTGTATTTTAAATTCTAAACTATTTGCTACTTTGTAAGTTTTAGTGATTATAATATTTATTCTGTTGTATTCTGGGAAGACACTATTTCATTCCTAGAAATCAGCTGTTGTTTCAGGGCTTGTTTGCAAGCATTCAGTTATCCTCTGTGCTTTCTTGAAGAGATGATATGGTATATCATCTTAGAACATAAAGTTCAACCCAGCCAATTAGATTAAAATTTAAATTATAGCACGATACTTGCTGTTATACTTTAATCTGCTTGTGATGCCAATTATGTAGACAAATTTGTTGTCACTTTTCTTGTTGATTGTAGTTCTGGTTACTTTTCTTATTAACATTTTTCATACTTTTATATCAATAGGAGGTATGTTATTTTTAGGCGAACTGATGACTTCAACACTAAGAAACACCTTTGTTTCAATAAATATTCCTGCTTCGAAATCTAAGATATAATAGGATAGCTATGTCTGTATTTGTATGTGTGTGTGCTTGGTTTGGAATAGCACATGACTGTGCTAGTAGAGTGATATAGCTCTTCTAATATCATTATATATCTATTTGATACTTGAATTATACAAACAAGATTTATCCCTTCTACCTTTGGCCCTATACAGGCATTTTTAATATAGGAATCAAAATAATTCTCCAGAAATCTAAATTCATGTCTCTCTTCGCCCACTTACCTTAGGGTAAAATTTCAAGTTCTTACTAGATGTAGCTGACTCTTTTTGTTCTAGCATTCTTCTATAATTCTGAGCATGTGTTCTGCTACTCTCTCTTTCTGAGTCATTGGTCACAGTTTTAGGTCTGAGTCAATCTGCTGGAGTGTGTCTGCTATTGCTGGTGATACTTCCCCTTGGCTAATGTGCAGAGATATGATGCTTCACTTGTGAGCTGTCTCCTTGTGCATCTTATGGCAACTCCGGATATAATTGTAAGCCATAACTCCATAACTAACTTCTAACAGCCCCAAGCTCCTAACCAGCTCTTTGTTCTTTTCTCACAACATTTCTGGCTTTCTAGTTACTGACCCAGGGTAAAATGTCCAGCTCTACAGGGAGTCACATTTGTTAGGCTTATTCAATGACATAGCTGAAGAGCTTTGAAGATCATCTAACCCAAACTCCTTTTCAATAAATATTTGTCAGAGGAATTAATGAATTTCATCCTCTAAAGCTGTCACCTATATTTCATTGAAAAGGCAATAAATCTGTTATGAGAACACTCAGGACACCACACATGAGATTTGTGCTGGTAGATTACACTTTTTACACGGCAGGTTAAGTTTTCATCAAAATAAAGATAAATCATTTAAAATTGCTATAAGAATCCCATAATTAAATAAATATATTGTTTAGAAATTTAATGTTTGGTGGGAAAGAAGCAACAACAACAAAAACAAGCAAAAAAAAAAAATCCAAGGAGAGAAGCCCCTTGACTGAATCTGTCTAGATAAGGCATGCATTGTTATTGGAATTAATTGTCAAAAAATTAAAGCCAGGGATATTTATTGAGCTTTTTTCCATAAGACACATACTGCACCAAGCTTCTAAACTTAGGTCCTTTTAGTAATTCCAATGACCCTTTAAGAATTTATTCAATTTTGGAACACTTTATAAATGAGAAATTCTGACCCAGTCATCAAATATCTGTATTTATTTGAAAAGTCCACTTTTTAATTTCTTATTTCATAAGGAAGGTAGGCTTTTGACTTCTCTGATTCTGAGACTGAAGGATTAAAAAACACCAAATGTGTGCCATAAGTATAACTTTCACCAGTTACTTTATCAAAATCTTTACTATTTATTTTATTTTTTATACTTTATTTACATTTCAAAAGTTTCCCTCTTTCCAGACCTCCCCTTTGGAACCTCCCCATTTCTTCTCCCCTCTCCTGCCACTACGGGGGTATTCTCCCACCCACTCACCCACCCACTCTCATCTTCCCTCCTTGGCATTCTCCTATACTGGGGAGATCTAACACCATCAGGCACAAGGGCCTCTCCTCCCCATGATGGCTAACAAGATCCTCCTCTGCCGCATATATGGCCAGCACCATGGGCCCCTCCATGTGTATTCTTTGGTTGGCGGATCAGTCTCCAGGAGTATGGGGGGGTCAGGTCAGTTACCATTGTTGCTCCCTCCCTGGGGATGCAAACTCCCTCAGCTCCTTTAGTCCCTTCTCCACGTCTTCCATCTGGGACCTCACATTCAGCCCTACTGTTGCTGCGAAGTGACTCTTGGGTATTCCGAACTTTTGGGTTAATAACCACTTAACAGTGAATATATGCCATGTTCATACTTTTGTGACTGTGTTACCTCACTCAGGATATTTTCAAGTTCCATCCATTTGTCTGTGAATTTCATGAAGTCATTGTTTTTAATAGCTGAGCAGTATTCCATTGTGTAAATGTACCACATTTTCTGTATCCATTCCTCTGTTGAGGGACTTCT
>JADRCH010000027.1:19111910-19179294 GCA_019843965.1 Rhynchomys soricoides
GATGAATATTTTTATGATCTGTGAAACATTCATTTTTATTATCGCATATAGGTAATTACAAAACTGGAGTCTGTCTATTTTTAGTCTTTTTTCAGCTGAAAATATTTTAATTTTTAAATTTTTACTCTCATGTTTAAATTTTTTTTTTATTAAATACCGTTAAATTGAACTACCTCATTAAGGACATTTATATGTATTTCGCTTCTTGCACTTGGCTATAGTAAATTACCAGTTGCTTGGCTGCTGACAGAAGGAGAGAAGAACTCTGCTTTGGGTCCTTCTGGAGGCTAAGAAGTCTAAGATGAGGGCAGAGGCAGGTTCCATGTTGGAAGGAGTGGGCTACTTTCTCACTTATTCTTTGCTGTGTCCTCATGTAGAACAGACAATGGTTTCTGAGGTGTCCCTCTTTATAAGTATACTAATCTAGTCCACAAAGGACTATAAGAGCTTTGGGACTATAAGAGTTCTGATGGGCTATAAGAGCTCCATCAGAACAAGCTGCAAAGGAAGCACTACCAATACCATGATTTCAGCATAGACATTCTGTTTTATTGTTTGTTTGTTTGTTGAGACAGGGTACTGGTTGGCCTGGCACAACAGACAATTGTGAACCACCATGTAGGTGCTGGGACTTTCACTCAGGGTACCAAGAAAAGCAAGACTAGGTATGACTTGAATTCCTGGGAATTATATCTGCCTCTGATCTTCAAGGATCAGGTCCAGAGGTATGGGCTATTATGGTCCTTTTTAAGGGGATATAACCCTTTTTATACTGCAACCAAATAAAGAAAACTATATTATAATCTTCATATATTGTTTCAAGACAAGATCTAAAGAAGAAGTAGATCAGTCGTATTTGAAACTGATAAACAATGTTCATGAATTTTGGGCCATTTATTTGTAAAGTAGTAAGTTTAGAGGATGAAGAGATGCCTCAATAGTTGGTTAGGAGCACAGACTGCTCTTCTTGATACTCTAAATGAAAAATCCCAGCACCCACATGGTGATTCACAACTGTCTGTTATTCCAGTTTCAGGGCACCCAGCACCTCCTAGGACACCAGGAATGCACACGCTACACAGATATATATGGAGCAGAATAACCATACACATAAACAAAAAAATTAATTTTAAAGTAGCAAATTCTTTTGCCATCAAAACTTTTGTCAGTATTATTACACAGTGATATTGCTATAAAGCAAGAAGTTTTGGCTTCTGAGCACTAAAGAATACCAAACTTAGGGAAATTTAAAGAAAAGATAAGTTGATATCATCTTTGTCCTACTAATTTTTGGAAACAACTTCTAGACAAGTAGTTCTTAATCTGTTGGTCACTACCCATTTGGGGTCAAATGAACCTTTCAGTGGCATTGCATATCAAATATCTTGAATATCAGATATTTATATTATGATTCATAATAGTAGCAAAATTCTACTTGTGAAGTAGCAACAAAATGATCTTATATCTGGGGGGTCACTACAACATGAAGAACTGCATTAAAGGGTCACAGCGTTAGGAAGGTTGAGAAACATTGTTCTAGACTGATTTCCAACAATCTCTGGCATTGTCTCATGGAAAACTGTGTTTTGCTAGTAATACATAGATGTAATGTTGAACACATGGAAAAGATGAGAAAGGAAAACAGTATTTGGAAATGCTAATTCAAATTGAACACATAAATATCCACTGACCTGGCACCAATCTGGCACAATTCTCTCATTTTCTAGGATGTATGTACTCTAAATGGATGACCTAAGGACCTGTCATGAAAATAAATTGATTTTTTTTATTTTAAAAATGCATCTTACCCAAAAGCTATTTGCTACTTTGCAGATATAGAAAGGTTCAATGACTTATTTACAGAGAGTTAAGGAATTCAGTCAAGATGTTTCTTGCATATAAGATTTATTTATTTATCTATCTATCTATCTATCTATCTATTTATTTATTTATTTATTTTGGTTTTTCGAGACAAGGTTTTTCTGTGTAGCCCTGGCTGTCCTGGAACTTACTCTGTATATCAGGCTGGCCTCAAACTCAGAAATCCACCTGCCTCTGCCTCCCAAGTGCTAGGATTAAAGGCGTGCGCCACCACTGCCTGACTATAAGTTTTAAATATAGGAAAATTTAAATGTAGAAAAATGTAAATATGGGAGTTTCTAGAAACATCTCTCCCATGTGAAACCTTTAATTTGTCATTTAACTAGCTTCAGTGGCTAGTCATCCAAGTGGCTAGCCACTTTACAACTTCAACAGTTACTATATATATTTATTGTTATGAATTACAAAAGTAACAAATCCCATGTCTAAGATCAAATGAATGTTGTCCAGTAGTTCACACCGGAGAATTCTGCATACAAAAACATTATTCAAAGTAGTTTTCAGCTCTTGTTTTGTGATTTTTAAAGAGATGCAGTCTTGACAATTTAATAGTTAAACTTGAAGACCACATTGAAAATTCATTTTGTGGGCTCTTGCCTGCCTGCTTGCCTGATTTTTTTCTTTCTTTTTGCTATGAATAATTTAGTGTAAAAGCTAGATAATGAGGTCAATCACCATAATCATCATCATCACAAAAATGGTGGTCATTCTCTGAGATTTAGTGTCTGAGCAAGGAAAATGGACAATGAGTTTAAATCTCGGTTGAGGAAAGTGCTGTCTGTTATGGTCCAGAGATCATATACAAAAAGGATAACAAAATAGGTGGACAGGTTCAGAAGTGATTTCTCACCACAACAGAAAGTGTAAGTATGAAATAGATGAAAAGTAGAATATACTTATGGGGTGAATTGGAACCAGACGTGTAAGGGTAAACATTTTATGTCATTCATACCAAAGTCTAGAAATGCTAGGTGTGTGTGTGTGTGTGTGTGTGTGTGTGTGTGTGTGTGTGTATAGCATGGTGCAATGAAAGAGCTCAGGAAGAGGTACTGTTTTTCTAATCATAGTGAGAATCTTGGCATCTTCACACCTATTCTGCTCAGTGCCTGAGAACTGATTTCAGGAGAATACAGAGCAAATAGAAAACATTCATAGAATCTAGTTATGGGAAAGTAAGATAATGACCTAATAATGATAGAGATAGGCTAAAAGAGCACAAATCCATCTTAAAATGACTCCCTATGAGCAAAAGGAAATATTTTGAGCATTAAAAATTATGATAGGAAATATATACAATAAAATCTATAAGTTATTAAATAGTATAGGAATCTGTACATCTGTATGGATAAAAATGAAATTAATGAGTTGAGAAGAGCCTTCCCTTTGATATAGAACAGTGGCAGATAACAGATGTTCAAGGACTAGTAGAAACAGAATTTATTATTTCATATTAATCTTGCTGAGTTTATATGAAGGAAGGCTCTCATTTATTGGAAAACCAGCACCAACACAGACAGAGTGAATTGGGCACAATGCTGCAAAAATTAACCTCATAAATTCGAGAACTAGCCTCTGTGGTTTCTTGCATGATACTTTTATGGTAAGTTGATAATTGTTTTAAAACCCAAACCTTAAAACACTATATTGATCATTTTATATAGGAAAAGAAAATGAATATTTTAGCTACAAAAATTTATATTGTTAAAGTAGAAAAGAATGTTGGCTTTTGTTTCTTTGCCAACTGTCCCCTCCAGGAATAAAACATGGCCAGTGGTGGAATACTCATACATATTAAAAAATTTCATTTTAGGCTAAGATAATAAATTTGTAGAAGGGTTATTTTAATTAATGGTAGGGAAGAATCTGTGATGTTTATGATATGGCTGTGGTATTAATTTTAATGTTTTCCTCCTCTGGCCCTTAGTCATTTAACTGTACCCCTTTAACATTCATTTTAGATTGAATTGGAAAACAAAAATATCAGAAAAGAAAACTATTACTCAGAGAAGTGCACCCCGGAATTGCTCAGATATTTGGATGACAGAAGACATGAGGGAACAGTGTAGGCAGTAGAGTGAGACCAACAGGATCACAACACAATCCAGTACCTGTTCAGGACTGTAAGGAGCACGGTTCTAATCTCTGGAATGAGTGATAGCATCTTACAAAGTTTGGCTGACAGTAAGTCGTATGTAAATTTGTGACCTTCCTTGATTATTTTCTTAGTTTTATCTGTTTTGCTTGAAAATGTTGAGAATTTAAAAAATAGAGTTTCATTAGATTGTGTTAACAATTCCTCTCCCTCCTCAAACCCCCCCCAAGGCTCTGAGTTTATTGTTAGGGTGTTTTCAGATTTTTTTTTTTCATACTTTATTTACATTTCAAATGTTTCCCCCTCCCAAATCTCCCCTTTGGAACCTCCCTATTCCTTCCCCTCTCCCCCTGCCACTATGGGGGTGTTCCCCTACCCACCCACCCACCTACCCACTCTCGGCTTCCCTTCTTGGCATTCTCCTATACTGGAGCATCTAACACCCTCCAAAACAAGGGCCTCTCTTAATAGAGATACATACTCAGACATTTGGAAAACCTTTTCTCAGAGCCCCAGCTTGTTAATAGGATTTGTATAATGACATTGAATAGCTTTGATTAAGACATTATAATTTTATCTTTAAGAATAAATTAACTCCGAAAATGTCATTTTATTTAAAGGAGGCTCAGCTTTTCTATGTATGTGATACTTTTATTTTCTCACATCATTAAAGGAGTTCAAAATCTCACCTTTTAACTATGTAAAATCTCGTGGTTAAACAAGGTTTAGCTGATTTAACCATTTTCTGTTGGTGGATGTTTCAGTCACCTTCAATTTAAAAAAATTTAGAAATGTCCCTGAAAACTGTATTTAATACATGCTTTATATTTTTTTGTGCACACTTATGTGTGCACTTGCCTGCATTCATTGTGTGTGTGCTTGTGTTTTGGGCGTGTGGGTGCATGCATATGTCTATACATGCCTGCATTTGTGTGTATGTGCTTTTGTTTTTGGGTGTGTTCATGTGTGTGTGTGTGTGTGTGTGTGTGTGTGTGTGCATACGTTTGTTGCTGAGGATTGAAACAAGGGCCTTTCACAGTCAATGCTAGAACTCTCCCACTGAGATATATCCCACATAGATTAGATATAACTCTCAAACACATCTTTTATATAGAATTTCTAAAAGACATATACTTCTTATTTTTGTATATTTATTATTATTTTTCTAAAAGATTGTATCCATTTGTAAACTAATTTTTATATTTTCACATGGGCACCGAGAACATACATACATAAATTCAGTATGTAAAAATGGTTTATTTTAACTTGCAAATATTAACCAGTTGAGGTTTTGTCTTCTAGATAGCTATCAGTTTTTGTATTCTGTTCTTGATTGCTTTCATTTGCCAATTTTTTCTGATCATATGTATAGATGAATAGCTATGTTTGCTTTTAAGGCTTAGTCTAAAAATAAATTCTTTCTTTGATGTGAGTCTAATTTTATTGTCAGGAAATGTGATATGTGATTTATCTTTTTGTTTTTAAACATAGTCAAGCTTTGAACTGCAAAATAAGCACAAATTTTCCTTTTGGAAAACTTTGGGGAGAGAATAATGAACAAAAGATACTTCTGTAATAATATAGGCAATGAGGACTTTTCCTATCAGTGAGTGGTGAGGGAAGATTTGCCCTGCTAGGGACAGGGTATCGTTAGCCTGACCAACCGTGTCTTGCAGCTTTAGGGTTGCATTAGACAACATGAGGTAATATATTCATATACACACATACTATAATCTTCTCTCACCATTACTCCTGATAACACTTCTCTCCTGAATTCTCTTCTTAGATTTTCCTGTGTTATACCAAGTGTGGTGTTCTGTATGTTCAATATGTTCATTTTTGTCTTTAAATTTGAAAATATAATGTAATTACAACATCCCCTTCCCTTTCCTCCCTCCAAGCTCTCTCATACATCTCTCCTCCTTCTCTTTCAGATTGGAGGAGAACCTACAAACATTACTGAACCAGTATAATCCCAACAACACCCTAAACATTTGTCCCTGTACTCACAGATAAGTATAGTATTCATCCTTCAAGGGACCTTCTCTTTGTGACAGGCAAAGACCACTACAGACAACCACCACCAATCAAAATGTGGAGCTGTGGAGTCCTGACCTAGTGAATACACTCACCATCACTCCTGCACTTAAGTCTCAGAGAACATTATGGAAGAGGGGATAGAAAGATTTTAAGAACTGGAAGATCACAGGAAGTTTGCTGTGAGACTATGCTTCCTAGTAATGCCAGAAGCTACATCAATGAGCGTTTAAAGCAGAGGAGAAGGGATATGATTTCCTGCTTTAGGCAGTACATGTTTGCAGATTCTGTAAACAGAATCATGGGGTCCTGGGACTGTTTTCCCTAACAAAAGCCGGTCATCAAATCCCAGTGACAAACAAACTACAGTTCTGTGTAGGTGTGTATATTCAGACTATGTTGCTGGTTCACCCTTATGATAGCTTTCCTTGCTTTGCTTGGGTCCAATAGCTCCATTCTTAGAGACAGTAGCTTCTAGTAATAAAGATCTCTTACCATGGTATCTTCATGTACATTCAAGGACCATGAGAGTCAATCCTGGCTGCTCTACAGAGTCTAGTGTTGCCAAATTCTTGATGTTAAGTAGGATCAATGTTCTCATGGCACTGTTGACTGATGATATTTTTAAATATTAGTTCTTTGAGAGCTTCCTCATCATATGTCAAGGGACATTTGGAATCCATCAAAGTATGTGTGCATGTGTGTGTGTGTGTGTGTGTGTGTGTGTGTGTGTGTGTGTGTAGGAGGAAGAGGAGGAGCAGGAGGAGCAGGAGGAGCAGGAGTTTTGGATTGTGGTAGTAGAATATGACCTCACAGCCAGCATGTGGTTGAGTCAGGATGTAATAATCAGCATATAGGTTGTAATAGACAGTATATATCCCCGAGTCGTTGCTCTCAGTCACCTCACTATGTTACCAAGAACACCTTTCCAAAGTTACTCTTTTAAAAACAATTGTTAAATGTTAGAAACCTTGGAGAGACTACCATGGTGTCATAACTCTGCCAAATACTTTGCTTCCTCTGATTCAAGAGAGAATAGACCTTCAAATGATAAAGTTACATTTTGTTATTTTGAGTGAATTCAACAGAGTGAACCTCTTTGCTCTGATGGTTGAGTACCTCCCCTCCCTCCCCACCCCCCGCCTCTCCTCTTTCCTTTCTTGCAAGCTTCAACCTTGTACATCAGCTCCCCATCCAAAGTCAAGCTTGAGTTTTGGTGATCTCAGATCCTCCTCTTTTCTCATGTATTTAGTGTGTTAGGAAACTGAATGGTTAGCAGCCACCCCTTTTCTTGTACCCATCTTTAAGACTTTACCAAATGTGCTAAATGTCAACTTTTGAGAGTCCATCTTATTTATCCCCCTTCAGCATTTGAACCTTTGTTAAACCATACTTTCTGAAAATATCTTCTCCCACCCTAGATTATATTGTACAATTTAATTCTGCTTCTCTTCTCAGCTGCTTTTTGGTCAGTTAAAGAGTTGCCTGTTACTGGCCTTTGTCCTTAGCCCTACAGCACCAACTGTCACATATATAATAAGGTTCTGAATCCTGAACTCCAATGTCAGCATTTCCTCTGGAGAAGGCTCACAGATCAAACTGCCTCATTAACACCTCTGCCTGGTTATCTCATAAGATTTCAAGGTGACCTTAAATCTAAATCACTTCCCTTCCTCCATGATTAGCGCTATGTTGCAATGACCCAGACCCTCATGATTGCTGCTATGTAATACTATAGTAGCATCATTTTGCAGTTTTCAAAAGATCATGGTTTCTGTAAAGATACAGGAAGTGCAGGTTTACAAACAGAACATCAAAAATAGCATTAATTGTATTCTCAGAATGTGATAAAATTTTAATAATCTTGGTTAGGAAATAATGAAAAATCTATTCAATTGCTTTTATATATGGATGTAATTGTGTCATTTTGGTCCACTGTCAAGTTCCTGAGTGAAAAAAAATAGTGGTTTACATAGGGAACTGGCAGCTACTCCCTTACAAAGTGATGGTAGCTTTCATAGGCTGTTAGAGTGCAGTTTATTCGGTGCACATGCGTGCACACACACACACACACACACACTCACACATCCCTTATGAGAGCATGTCTGAGCAGGCAGTATGTAGTGCTTCAGTAGCATATGGCTGCTTTGCAGGTGAATGAAGACGTGATGCACTCTGAGGAGATGGGTTTTCCATATATTATATCACAGCAGTAGGATGTATTTGCAGGAATTGTCTCAATTATAAAACGAGCAGCAGCTAGACATGTCTGAGGCCCCCAATACGTATGCAGCAGAAGGTTGCCACATCTGGCTAAGTGTGGACTCTATAGAGAGCTACCCTGGGTCCAGGTAGGTAGAGAAGTTAAAATGCACAGTAAACAGACAAAGGAAACAACGTGATTTTGACCATGAAGTGGTGACCTCAAGTCAAAACAGAAAGGGAAATGGCAGGAAGTCAATCTAATCTAGAATTATCTTTGGTTGTCCTCAAGGCAGAATCAATTAAAGCATTTTTTAAAGTAGGTTCAGTGATTCCCAAGGGAGAGCAGATAAAGATAAATAAGCAAATGAGAATACAGTTCCTTAAAGGAAATAAGAACCAATTACAAAAGATATAAAACCACAACAGCAGAATTTTAAAATTGGTTTCAGGGATATACATCCCTTTTAATGCTAATGGTGAAGACTGAGTTTCCTTTAGAACACAGAGGACCAGTTCCAGAGACAACATTTATAAGAGAAAACAAGCTGAGTGTGGTGGCGCACTCCAGTCAGTAGAATCATGAGTTTGATGCCAGCTTGGGCTACACATTTGGACTGAAGGCCCTCATGGAGATGACAACCCCACAGGAAGACCAATAGTGTCAACTAACCTGGAACTTGGGAGTTCCCAGAGACTGGGCCACCAGGCAAAGAGCATTCACCAGCTGGTCTGAGGCCACATGCATGTATGTACCCAAGGGCTACATCTGGCCTCAGTGGGAGAGAATGAACCTAATCTGGCAGAGACATGGTGTACCAGGGTGAAGGGATAATGGGGGAGCTGCCTTCTCAGAAGTGAAGGGGAGCGAGGATGAGGGAGGAACTCTGTGAGGGTGATCCTAGAGGGGGGACATTTGGGATGTAAACAAATAATTAAATAATTTTTAAAAAGAGAAAACAAATGAGAGAAACAAAAAAGAACAGCAAGTAAGCATTATGGAGTGATGTGAAGAAAGATTTTGAATAATAAAAATGTTACAAAAATATGAACATTTTTATGCAAAACATAAGTTCAGAACTCCAATACAACCTAGCATACCTTATTAAAACATGTTTTATTCTAAAATTAGAAAAATCTCTTGGAATCTTCCATTAAATGAAAGAATATATACAAACTATTTTTTTCTACACTGTATATATGACAATAGAATCCAGCTACAAGCCTTGTAGTTTAAAATTTTTCTATTTATCAAGTTACTGTTTTGGATATGCAGAAACTATAAAAATAGATCATCTATAAGCTTTTTTAAAAACAGATTTCTGAAGATTTACCTCTGGATCTTGGTTCTAGCCTCCCCCTCCCTCCCTCCCTCTCTCTCTTTCTGTCTGTCTCTGTCTCTCTGTCTCTCTCTGTCTGTCTCTCTGTCTCTGTCTGTCTGTCTGTCTGTCTCTCTCTCTCTCTCTCTCACACACACACACACACACACACACACACACACACACACAAACCTTCTGAGAGCAGACAGCAAGGACATAGAAGGTTTGCCAGGGAATCTAGATCCTCCTCTCAACAGCTTACATCTTCCCAATGATACAATGTTATCGTTGTAATATTTACAATGTCACCACTGCAAACACTGGGAAGGCTCACCATCTTAAGAATCAGTAGTTTGTACTGATAACCACAAACCCCAGAGAAAGACTCTGGAGTAATGATTTTGGTCTGATATCCTCCATCACTTAGGCCTCAAATAAATCAACAGTTACCCATGTTATTCCTTCTTTAGAAAAGGCGCATCAGACTAAACAAAGCATTGACCTTGTATGTCACTTTTTATACTGTGTTTGGAGGCTATCAATCTTGTTTTTGGACCAGTAACAAACGAATGAACTAGGTATTTTATAACACTCCTTGTACTCTTCTGAAATGAAATTTAAGAATAGTGTAGTGTAAATGACATAAAGGAAATTTTTTAGCAGATTGAATCAATACAAACGGTATGGTAACATTGACAAGTAGAGAACACAGTAGAGGGTTTCAATGCCCTTGACATGTGAAATCAGCAAGGCTTAGCAGTTGTAGATGGTATAGTTCTATATTTTCAGCTACTCAAATACACAACCCTAAGCAAAATGATTTTGGTGACATGATGATCAATAACTAATAAATTTCCAACCATAATAAATCAAAACCATCCTTTGATTCTACTTGTAGTTCCCGTTAAAAATTTTACTGTTAAAGTTGGACACAAAAACCCTTATGCTATATGTAGGAGATACATTTTTAGCACACACAACTATGAATACTTTGTCTACACAATTCCTTAGTGAGATATACCAAGTAGGCGTTACTGTTTGTGTGTGATAAAAATGTTTTTAAAAGAATCTATGTTACTAATTGAAGAGTATCTAGTAACTTTCACCTTTTTGCATCACTCAAGCTATGCTTCCTCATCTTGCTACAATACTCAAACAATAAAATGACTAACTAAATAAACAAGAAAAAAGCCTGGCTCACCTCTCACCCTAAATAGCCATGTTCCCCTAGGGGGCGACACCACCTTGCTGACTTGAGAAGTTTATTCCACACAGATAAGACTTATAACTCATTTTGCTTTGACCAGTACAGGTAGCTAAATATTGATTCTGAAAAGTAATTTAGAAGGCTTTGGAAAGCCTTTCTACCTGAATAGTTTGTCTCTACTCGCACTTATACTGAGTTTAAATCAACCTTTAAAATCAACCCAAACTTTCTGTTAATGTTCAAGAAGGACTTCTGCTTTTACTATGAACGACTTTTTTTTTTTTTTTTTTAATGATCTAAGATTCCCTCATCTCATCCACACCACTTACCAAAACCAATATATTAGGACATATTAGAGAACGTGGAAGGTAAATGAATAAAGGAAGTGATCTGAATGGAACAAAATTAACCTGAAAAATACTTTATGTGGGGGATTTCTTAAATTAAGCTGTAAATTATAGGAATATCTTCAAAGTGCATTTGGAGAGAACTCATGGGAAGACAGACAGATACAGAGATTTAACGAGGCTACCCAGGCTGTAAAAGGAGCAGAGCTTCAATTACAGGTGTTGCAAGAGTCAGGGCAAGCCAATTATGCCTCCTTTACATAAGGCTAGCTTTCCCTTTGCTTTGATATTTTTGGACTTACTTGAACACCAAAAATGCAGGATCTGGGTCACAGTCAGTGGATTCCTTGGGCAAGTTGACTGACTCAGTGAGGACATCGGTCTCACTCTCCTATGGCTGTTTTCTACCTCACAGCAACTTTGAACATAGTGACTTCTCTGGAGATTCTTGGCACATTATGTCATGAGCACAGCCATACCAAATGCAGAGTACAATCTGGCCCTACAAAAGCTGTTTTAGTTTCTGGGAGGATACAACACTCTAATCTATTGATTGAGACAAATGGCAGACAAATAAGTAACTCACTGCTTATGTTCTTACTATGCGATTTGTGGTGCAAAGATTTATGTTTCTTGAAACTTATATATTTATGCCCAATTATTTTTTTCTATTTTTGTATAGATTCTTAAGCAAAATAGATTAGTTAAGTGCATACATAAATGTGTGTATGTGCACTTATGAATGCCATATGTGTATATGGGTAGTCATTAGTGAGTAACATATATGTATATATATTACATATATGCATACATAAATAGTAAATATGTACTAAATTTAGTAAGAAAAATAAGTGCCTTTATGTATTAAGTAAAAAAGATGCTATCAGCAACTATACATTTTCTTTTAATTAAGATGATTTCTTCTTAGGAATAATATGACCCAAAGGAATATAAAAGAAACTATTAAAGCTCAATTTTAAATCGTTATGCCAACTCATGAAAAGGAAATCTTAATTCAGTGTTTCTGGGAATGCAAAACAGTTCAGTCTTTATGGAAATCACTGTGGATTTTTCTTATAAAAACTAAAAGTGGAATTATCATCCAACCCAGCTATGCCACTCCTGGGCATATGCCCAAAGGACTCTGTATCTCACCACAGAGATATGTGCACATCCACATTTATTGCTGCTCAATTCATAATCAAAAGGAGAAGGAATCAGCCTGGATGTCAATCACCCGATGAATAAATTATGAAATGTTCTGTGTTCACAAAATGAAATTTTATTCAGCATTAGAGAAAAAATGAGATTATGAAATTTGAAGGGAAATAGATGGAAATAGAAAATATTATTTTAAGTGAAGTGATTCAGGCTCAGAGAGATAAACACCACATTCTTTTTCTCATGCAGTGCCTAGCTTCTAATTTTTATGCATGTGTGTAATTGTGTTATAGTGAGAATGGGTAGAGGCCAGGGAACTCAAGGGGCTGACATGAGGAGAATAAAAATATTTTACGGGAGGGGAGAGGGGAGGATAATTAAACCACGTGATTTGTAAGGGGAAGGGAGATACTTGAAGAGGAAGGGTCCAAGTAAACTTGGGGACAAGATGGGGGATAAAATCCAAGGGGGGGGGGGAGCAACCAAAACTAAATGTGCATGAAAACCTCATCATTTGTATGACAATTAAAAACTAAAAGTAGTTTGTTAAGAGACAATTCTTTCTAAATTGTAAGTGAAATTTTCAGAGGTGGCACAAAACAAAATGTCAAATTTTTTAATTCAAGGGCAAAATTCATTATCTCTATTATCCCAACAGGTTTGGTGGTTTCTTTGTGAGGACCACCTGCTTTTTTCTTTTGGCTTGTCAATCTGATGTTCACACTTATACCCACTACCCTGGCACTGATCATGCTATTGTTTGAGAGCATTGTGCTTTTAAAAGGATGTGTGTGGGGTCATGCTTAGGCCATGGTCAGCTGCCGTAATAATTACAATGGTTGTTATCCAGTGAAAGCTTTTTTGGCGGGTTGCCACCAGAAGGCTACAACTTGCATTCAAAGTTTATTTTCATTAAGCTGTTGGGCATTGCCATTCTGTTTTAAATGAGATTTAAATCCAGCTTAAAAACTAATGAAAGCATTACAGAAGCCCACAACTATAGAATGGGTTCCTGAATTCATATTAAAATTTCAACTAACTGTCTTGAAGACTGACACAAATATGGATATTACCTGTATGTATGTTTCTGATGTAAATTATTAACATATGTTTATGTGTCAAATATTGTGTATTTTCTCTCCTTTTTGTAAACTTTATTTATTTATTTATTTACTTACTTGACTGTGCATCTGTGAGTATACCCCACATATGAGCAGTGTCTAAGGATACCAGAGGGTGTCAGATCTTCTGGGATTGGAGATAAGATGATGAGAGCTACCCCTCATGAGTGCTGGGAAATCAGTTTGTATCTTTTGGATGAGCACCAAGTGCTCTTATTCACTGAGCTGTCTCTCAGCCCAAAATATGACCTGTTTTAGAGCCAGAGATTTTTATGACCAGCATAATTTATAATACTGTATACCATCTGATCTTTATTTTACTATAAAAACAAACAGAAAATAAGAAAACCATGAGTTCTAATGAGGATGTTTCCTTACTGTGGCAACATTCTCTGTATTTTGCAGTGAACTTACACCTGTTGTAGAATATCTCTGATAAACATCACTGTTTTAAAATAAAAAGCTGGCTATCCTTTAAAAACCTCTTCCATGAGTTATAATAGATTTTTTTCTTTACAATGTTTTTCATGCAACACAATTTTTTCATAGTCTTTCTCTTCACCCCACTCCTCCCAGATCCTCTCCACCTTCCTGTTTACAATCAGTTAAAAGTATTTCTTTGGTCAAATCTATTTTTAAATTTCACTACAAATCAATATGAAATTAACTATACTGTGACACTTTGCTTCTTATTGATTATACATACCATTTGCTAGAAAGACATTTAGTCATCAGTTTAGGAAATAAATATGTTATAGCTAGTCAATGGTACCTAAATGACCTAAGAATTTTGGTTAATCCTTTTTCTTAATGTATATACCTGGGATTGTCAAACAAGAGGAGCTATGAAATGATACCAGCAATCTAAAAGAGAAAATTTTGCTTACAAGAAGTTTTCAGGTGTTATAAGATCATGGATTAAATAAATCATTTTATTACAATTATATTGCAATTTAAGATATCTTTATCAGAGAAGATGGAAGAAGTAGAATAGTCTTTACAAGATACTGGGTTGATGATATGAGTATTATACATTCAATTATGTTAATCTAGGAACAATAACCCCACTATTTTATTGCCTCTATTCTATGTAAGTATTTCACAAGCCTAGAAGACAGGTTTGTAAGTCTTCTTACAGTAAAAAGGGTAAATATTTATGTTACGTAATACTAATAACCCTACTTTGCCTTTCAGGAAATATATACATATGGTTTACATATTATATTGTACCCCACACATAAGTAAAATAATTATGTGTTACCAAAGATAAACTTCAGTATATATTGCTACTTTCAAATGCCAATAAATATTGTGGGCCTCTGTCTTCTTGCTGGGAAGACAACCACAACAGCAACAACAACAAAAAGCAAGGCTTACTTTCTCACATCTAAAAACGTTCATATACACCCTGTATTTTTTGTTTGTATGAGCCCCAAAACTTACAATAAAAATAGCTTCAGTCTAGATGAAACTTATTTGTGTAGACACGTGTGAGTACTTATGAATATTCATAGATCTATACAACAATATGAAATACAGGAAGTTGACTGACCTACTATGATGTTGATAAAAGTTAAACTGAGATGATAGTTTTGAATCTTGTACAAGGAAACACGAAGATGCAAGAATGAGCAGAACTAGTACTTTTTAATTGTCTAAACAATCTGAGCACTAAGCACACATAGGATGCCATTCCATGGGAATGTTGACATCTATATAGCATTGGCAAAGGAAGCATGACCACTTCCTCTTATCGTATCAATGCCATTGTTTCACTGGGATGCATAGTGGCAATCCCTTTGGTCTCTGTATGGACTTTCTGAACACTTCCACCACCTTCCACTCATTTGGATACATGAGTAACGAGGAGCATCGATTTTAAAACTTAGCTCTAGGGAGCTTTTTAGGGTTTTGTGAAGCTTCAAGAAAATAAGTCATCAAGGTGGATTGCTGACAACTCTGAATAGCACAAACCAGGGCAAAGCAGCACAAAGGAGATTTTTATAATTATATATATACATATATATAATTATTAATACATGTATTATATATGAAATATTATGTAATATATATTATATATAATTTTATATATTTATGTTTGGTATTTACATTCTGTGTAATTAAGCTTAATTTATTCAATCTCACTTGACTTTAAATGAACAAATGAAAATGAAACTGATATTAAGCAATTTAATATAATCAAATAAATAAGCCTTACATTTAATAATTATAAAAATTCACAGATATTTGGCTTATATTAACAACATATGAAATGTGAGGGTTCATATGTGCATTCATTACAATACACAACTCTCCCAGAGTTAAATGATATAGCTTTGCTGTATTTGAGCTACTGCAGACAAACTATATGCATATTTTAAAACATACCTCCTACAAACATAAGAATATTAGCAATAAACAATATTAGGATACTGCTCCTTATAGTTTATTTGTTGTTTGTTTGGTTTTTCTTTTTTGGCTCATAGTCAAAAAACAAGGAACAACATGTCCTTGAAACTAAGCAGAACCATCTCATTTAGTAGTATTAATGCTTAGAGGGCAGGACCTGATGGTACAATGATATGTAGGAAATGTCCATCAAA
Source organism: Rhynchomys soricoides (assembly GCA_019843965.1). NCBI lineage: Eukaryota > Metazoa > Chordata > Mammalia > Rodentia > Muridae > Rhynchomys > Rhynchomys soricoides. The sequence goes on from JADRCH010000027.1 coordinate 19,127,881, forward strand.
ACTTAAGATTCTCCCCTTTGAAATAAGAGCCCATGAACCAGGGATAGCAGTTCCATGTACAGATGTTGGTGCCTCCTCTTTTGGAGCTCTGACTTCAGTGATTCTGAGATATTTGTTTAGTGGCAAACAGTTGTAGTTTTTAACTTACCAATGAACAAGATATAAAGGAAAGGTAAGTAATTATGGTTTGAGAACAATTCTATTAGAGTTAAAAAGGAATATTCCAGGTCAAGCATACCAACTCTAGACAGCTACCTAGAAAAGGAGAACAACCCAATCAAAACATGGGGTATAGAACTAATCTGAAAATTCACAACAGGAGAATCTCGAATGGCTGAGAAACACCTAAAGAAATGTTCAAAGTCCTTGGTGATCAAAGAAATGCAAATCAAAACGACCCTGAGATTCCCCCTTACACCAATCAGAATAGCTAAGATCAAAACTTCAGGCCACAGCACATGTTGGCAAGGATGTGCAAAAAGAGGAACATTCCTCCATTGTTGATGGGATTGAAAACTGTGACAACCACTCTGGAAATCAATCTTGAGGTTCTTCAGAAAATTAGAAATAGATCTACCTGAAGACCCAGCAATCCCACTCTTGGAAATATACCCAAAAGATGCCCCACCATGCTACAGGCGCAGGTGTTTCACTATGTTTATAGTGGCCTTATTTGTGATAGCCAGAAGCTGGAAACAATCCAGATATCCTACGACAGAAGAATGGATACAGAAAATGTGGTTCATTTACACAATGAGATACTACTCTGCTATTAAGAATGAGGACATCCTCAATTTTGCAGGCAAATGGATGGAACTAGAAAGTATCATCCTGAGTGAGGTAATTCAGATCCAAACCCAAAAGGACATGCATGGTATGTACTCACTAATAAGTAGATACTAGAAAAAAAAATTACAGAGCACCCAAGATACAGTCCACAGAACTCAGCAAGCTGCAGGGCCCAAGTGAGGACACCTCAGTCCCAGTTAGGAAGGATAAGAAAGCAACCACAAGTGGTGGACAAAGGGAGGGAAGGAGGGAGAGAGGGAGGGAACTGGGAGGAAAAGGGGATAAGGGGAAGAGGGAAACATGATTTGGTGTTGGGTGGGAGGAAAAGGAGAGAAGCCCTGAGGGCCAGCAGAAAGAATGGAAACAGGCAACCTTGGGAGGTAGGAGGTTGGGGGGACCCTTCAGAACATACCTGGGAGGTGAGAGACTCTCAGAACTCAAAAAGAGGGAACTTTGATGAAAAGCCCTACATTAGGGAGAGGGAACTTGTAGAGCCCACCTCCAGAAGAAAGACAAGGCATCAAGTGAGGGATGGAGTTGATATCCCACAGTCAAAACTCTGACCCATAATAGTTCCTGTCTGAAAGAACTGCATGGATATAAATGGAGAAAAGCCCGAGGAAAAGAAGGTCCAGTGACAGGCCCAAAGTGGGATCCAGCTCAAGGGGAGGCCCCAAGACCTGACACTATTACTGAGGCTCACAAAAAGGGACCTATCATGGTTGCCCCCCTAAAGACCTAACAAACCACTCCAAGAGTCAGAGGCAGATATTTACAGCCAACCAATGGACAGAAGCTGCTGACCCCTGTGGTTGAATTAGGGAAAAGCTAGAAAAAGCTGCTGAGGAGGAGGGAGGCCCTGTAGGAGGACCATCAGTTTCAATTAATCTGGACCCCCGAGATCTCTCAAACACTGAACCACTAACCAGGCAGCATACACCAGCTGATACAAGGCCCCCAACACATATACAGCAAAGGACTGCTGGGTCTGTGTTTAGTCAGAGAAAGTACACCTAACCCTCAAGAGACTGAAGGCCCCAGGTAGTTTAGAGTTCTGGTGGGGTGGGGGTGGAGGGTGGGGACATCCTTGTGGAAACAGGGGAGGAGGTATGGGATATGGAATAGTCGAAAGGTGGACCAGGAGGGGAATAAAATCCTGAGTTTAAAATAAATAAATAAATAAATAAATAAATAAATAAATAAATAAATAAATAGTAAAGGATTTTTAAAAAAAAAAAGAAGAAAGAAGTGTAAACAACCACGCTCTTTGGTTAGCCAGCAGGATAGTCAGCCTCCTGAGGTAGGCAGCCGGGAGGCTAGGAGAGGAGCTTTGGGGAAAGAGTAAGAGAAAGTGTTAGGGAAGTCCAAGAAGAGATAGAAATTCAAATAATAATAATAATAATAATAATAATAATAATAATAATAATAATAATAAAGTTATACTTTGCTGAGCAATTCAGAAAGCTTGGCAGGCTTACCAAGCTGCATGTCTGTGGCTGTGTAAGACACTGCTCAAATATTTATTTTTTATTTGTTGATTTCACTCGAGTTACTTTAGATTAAAATTTGGAGAAACTCTGTTCTTGTTTTCTTAGAATTACACGCTGCAAGGATGACCTGCTACTTGATTGACAGTGACTGTCAATAAGCTTTAATGTTTGACAAGTGACAGTGGGTGTAAGACAAGGCAACTGTATTTCCTTATGTTGTAATCCCAAGTGCAGAGAAAACATCCAGAGCAACATGCTGGTGTAATAATTTAGTTGCTTCTTAAAACATTATGCTTTCTAAACACACTTATTAGTAACCTTAATTTTTAAGGCTCACTTTTTGTTCTGAAAACATTGTGAGAAAATCCTAAAACACAAAAATATTATTTTGTATCCATTGAAAATAAAGAAGAACCCAGCTGTGATACCTATGTTCTATAAAAATAAATATCATAGCAAATAACCCCAAGGGTATGTTAGTGGCACATATATTCTAGTGATAATCAATAGCTATCTAATTGAATTTAAGACCCACTCAGTGAGAAGGAAATCATGCCTAATACTGGAAAGCTAACCAACTACCCAGGGTTAGTAACCTCATGGATCTTAGAGAAGAATCTACAACCATCAATTTACAAAACTAATACAATCTTTAACTGCATTCTAAATATTTGTCCTCATACCAACAGATAAGTGTGGTCCTTGCTCTCATCAAAGAAACTCCTTTTGAAGAGACAATTACAGAAAACCACAATCAATCAAAATGTATGCTTGTAGAGCCCAGTCTTGCCCGGTGCATAGAGCAACAAAACAACTCTCATAACTAAGCCTCAGGGAATGTTATGGGAAAGGGGGTGGCAATATTGTAAAAGCCAGAGAACCCAGGGTTTGCTGAGGTTATGTCTCTTAGAAATGTCAGAAACGATGTTGATAAAGTTTCATCAACATGACTGCCTGAATATGAGGTGAACAAAGTTGACAACCATAGACACGGCAAACTGGATGGGGGAATTCCCACAAGGAATCAACTCTATACAGAGAAATACAGGTAACTAAGAAGTGCAGAGCGAGAGAAAGAGTCTTTCCTAGGGAAGTGCATACCAACTGTACTGAGATGTTCCTTTTAAACTCTAAAAAAATTGTTCTCAAACCATTAAAAAAGAAAGATATTTGTCCTCTTTTTCTTTATTTCTTTGCATTAGTAAGTAAAGAACTATTGTACTGTTTTCCACTAAGCAAATATTTCAGAGTCACTGGTTAGAAAGCCTAACAGAGAGGCCATCAACAATCTGCAAATGGATCTGTTTTCACTGGTTCATGGGCTCCTATTTCAAAAGGGAGAATCCTGAAGTTTAATGAAAATGAGGGGGTAAATTTGAAAGAGACCAGGAAAAAGTATACAGGAAGGCTTGCTGGAAAAATGATGTAATTGGGGAGGTGGAGGCAGGTCGGATCTCTCTGAGTTCTAGATCACTTCGTCTACAGAGTGAGTTCCAGGACAGCCAGAGCTAAACAGAGAAACCCTGTCTCAAAAAGCAAAACAAAACAACCCTTTCCCCAACTCTTTCATAGGTGCCCCGGACCTCAGTCCAATGGTTGGCTGTAATTATCTCCATCTATCTCAGTCAGATGCTGGTGATGATGGGGGGTAGGATGTGGGGGTGGGTGAGGGAGGTGGGAGGGTGAGCTGGAGAACATTCTCAGATGCCAAGGGGAGGGGGAATATGGTGAAGAACTTTGAGAGGAGGGAACAGGAAGGGGACAACATTTGAGATGTAATAAATAAAATAATTTAATTAAAAACAAACAAACAAAAAATACAAACAAAAACCAAACTAAAATGGGTAAGGAGAACTGGCTTCCATCTGCGGGCATTTGTGAATACTAACATTGCTAGTCTAAGGCTTTTAATCCTAGCATTTGGAGGAAGAGACTGGAGGTTCTGTGCAAGTTCCAGGCCAACTGGTCTATACAGTGAGTTCCAGATGAGCTTCATATTGAGCAGGGGACTCCTGCAAAAAGAGGCGTTAGTGGAAGGACTGGAGGAACTGAAGGGCTTTGCAACCTCATAGGAAAATCAACAATATCAACCAACCAGAGCCCCCAAGCTCCCAGGGACTAAATCACTAACCAAAGAGTACATGTGGAGGGACCCATGGCTCCAGCTGCATCAAAGGGAGGGGAGGTCATTGGTCCTGTGAAGGACCAATTGGGAAGGGTCCATTGATGCCCTAGTATATGGAACGCTAGGGCGGTGGGGCAGAGGTGGGCGTGTGGGTGCAGGAGCACCCTCGTGGAGGCAAGGGGAGGAGGTGGGATGGAGTGTTCTCAGAGAGGAAACCAGGAACGGGGATAACATTTGAAATGTAAATAAACAAAACAACCAATAAAAAAATAACAAAAATTGGGTGAGTATGTTTATACCTCCATTCCCCAATGGCCAGTCCTTTACGCTAAAATACATGCCTTTTCCTCTTAAATTGGTGTGTATTTTGGTTAAATTGTTAGAGTTCTGGGATGATTATCTCATCTTAAAATCTTCATGTTTTGAATAATTCAGAGTAATATGTAAATTAAGTAGACAAGAATCATTAGAAAAATCAAACTCAAATTAATACTGAGTTTATAACACTCTAACTAAAGGTGCATTTATGATAAAGTGATAGTACTGGAGTGAGAAGGAGAAAGACATGGGAAGACAGTGAGTCAAATCTTATGTGAATATGTGCTGTTAAAAGGCAGGGTCAATCCAAGGACCTCCAGTGCCTCAGCCCCATGGGAGTTGGAAAACCTTCCCCAGTTGAGGCTTAGAAGCCTTCCTCTGATCCCTGTACAGATGTTGACAGTGTGTGCAGAAAATTTCCATTAAAAACTTCTCCCATGGCTGTTTATAGCCTGGATACTCTTCTCCTACAGAGACGGCTTCTACCTCAGCTCAATTAGCTAAATAAGCCAACTTGTTTATTTGTTACATACAAATAGCTCTAGCTTCTGATTCAGCTCTTTGCAATAACTTGACTTTCAAATTTAGGATACTGGAGTGTCTCCGTTAGTGCTTCCAAACCTTCTCTGTGTCTGGTGGCTTCTCTCTATCCATGTGTCTGTCCCTTCTTTGATCCTTCACTGGGATAGTTAGGTAAATTCCTGAAGCTGTGGAGAACATGGCAGAGAAAGGAGTCTGGTGGTGAGAAGAGAAATCTGTTTCCATTATAGTATATTTTAAACATACAAATAAATATTATAAATCTAGGATCCACAAAAAAGAGAAGATTTTCACTATTTGTTTTTCTAAGTCTGGTTTACTTGGTTAAATATGTTATTTTTTTTAGCAGCATGATTCTTCTACTATAGGATATAAACTTAGTAATAATGTATGTATGTATGCCACATTTTCTTTGTCCATTCATCTCTTTACAGATGTCAGATCTTTGAAGTTGTTTGCTTTGTTAGTATTTCGATTTTAGAGTCACTTGTAGATCCTGTGTATTAATTCTCTGTCAGGTGTACAGGGAACAAAGATATGTTTTCATCTTATTTTAAGCAGAAGCAGAGAAACAGCTCTAGCAGTCACTGGCCTGTTCTCCTTCCACATCTTTTAACATTGCCCCACATTCTAGCTGACATTTGATGCCAGTGAAAAACATAGCTCTCTAGAAATCTTCTGTTTGGTTTGGTCATGAATTGTTGCTATGGTTATAAATCACAACCAATGTACATGTTCACAGAATCAAATTAGTACAAATGTGGAATGATAAATATTCTAGATTATAGTCCATTTCAATGTAGATGTTTCCCTAATATAATGTTGATATATAATTTCTTATTCATAGAGAATGTTCCAATTTTCAGTAAAGAATGCTGTAGCACCAACTGACCATGGATATCAAGAAAAACTACAATAATTTAAAAGTACAATTTACATCATACATAGTTCTAATTCCATGTTAATAAACGTGCTTTGCAGAAAAAAGAAACAATTCCTAATTGTATGCCTATTCTTCATCATGGTCATATTTAGATCTACCATTTAAATCCCTGCTTCTGCTAAATATATGAATCACATTCAATAAATTTAACCTACTGTTGGTATTGAAAGGGAAAGTAACCAATCTTTCCAAGTATAGAAAAGGAAAAATTTTGTAGTAAAAGGTCAATACTGTAGGCATCTAGTCTGATGGTCTTTAGATTTCTTTGTGGACTGACCATTAAGTTGAAGAGGCAAAAAGCTTAAACAGAGAATGGTGTTCACATTTCATCAAGGGGAAGTGTCAGTTTGCTATATTGCATATGCAAACATAAATTAAGTAGGCAGTGCAAAAAATACTCCCACTGATATTAAAATGGAATGAAGTTCCATCAAAATTGTCAGTTACAGTGTTTCTTAAATGTTTAAAAATTATCTTTTCTGTCTAAATAGCATGAAGAAAATATATACTGGCTAGACTGTGGACAGAAGTTGGAAAAGAATAGTTTCTGTTGTCATAGTCAGCACCTGTCACTGCCTTAAAAAACACAGATCTATAATAAGAACTCAAAATCCATATGTTTTTGTAGAGATATACAAGTGTTCATTTCTCTGGGAGCAGAGCCAAGAATGCACTTACTATGTCGGATGCTAAGTGTGTGTGTTTACATTTAAAGTGCTAGGCTGTTTTCTGAAGTATCGATACCGCTTTAAACTTCTAACAGCAATGTCTGACAGGTTTGCATCTCTCAGGCAGAAAACAGATAATATGGTCTACATAAAAGTTTCCAGAACACAAAAGAGTTGATGCAATTCTTTATTCTGAAGATAGCTGCCTCTTACACCCCTAGTTGGTTATGCTCTAGTAAGCTCAGTAGGTGGAGTTTAAGAAGAAAAACAGTAAGCCAGTATTTAGAACAATTGACTGATTACAAATTGTAGATAGTCTCAGCACAACTAATTTCAAGCTACCCATATGACTTTGCAAAACAAACAAACAAACCAAGGAAGAGAAATACAGGTGGTCCTTACAAGATGGCATATGCCTATTCCCACATACTACTGCACATTTGTGAACAATCACAACATGTACTCACATACATGTATACACACATACATGCTTAAGCATGTGTCCTCCCAGGAATCACATAACATTCGATAACTCTCTATGAATATAGTTGGACAGTGAAATAAAATGGTATGATGAATTTACTAGCACAGTATCATAATTATATAAAGATATAAAATAAGTATAGATGATATATTTTGGAAATAAACAGTTTATGTCAATGCAAAAGAATAAAAGAAATTGAACATTGCTTCCTTAATAGTGTATATTTGGAGGTAGTTGGGTAATGAGTGAATGTAGATTTTCTGATTGTTTTATTCAATAATTGCAATTCACCTCAATGATAGCTATATTTTAAATATATACCTTTTCAATTTTAAATATTATAATTGAGATAGCAAATTTTATGAACAATGTGAGACAAGCAGAACATAGTAAGTTGTGATGGAGCACAAATTTACTTCAGAATCACCGTTATTTATTTTAAATACAAATTTAAAAATTTAAAGATCACATGGGGTCAATCAAAGGTGGTTCCAGTAGAGAATTTTCTCCCTGTCTCAAAAACTTATCAAAGAGACTGCGTGTGTACCCACGTTTATGAGAGGGCAGAGTTAAATAGATAATAATAGCAAAATTTGCCCAAATTCTCCAGAGCCTAAATAAATCAGAAAGGTACCCTTGGAGACAGAGCCAACCAAGCAAAGGAAAGAAAGGTAAAAGTCCCTGCAAAGTCCACACCTCTGTCTTCCATCATGAAGTATAGTGGATCCTTGCATGCAGGCTCTCTGCAGAATAAATGCTCTTTGCTATTGCATAGTACTTGCATCTGAGGCATCATTCTTGGTAAATTACAGATTTGTATAAATTACATTTATAATTATGAGAGACAAGTCCTGGAGCATCATGACCATGAAGGGAAATCAAATCAATGAGGTGATCTGAGTCTGGATTCTCTTTCGTTCTATTTGGTGAAAAGAGCACTTTAAGTGTGTCGATGTCTTCAGGTCAATATCTCTCTGTCATTAACAAGCTTAAGCGAAAGCTTCTGAAAAGAAGCCAGTGTTTCTAAGTTCTCTCTCTGCTGTGTATTTGCTTCTTCAAAGATATAGTATATGACAAAAACCCTGACATTAGTATTTGTAGAATAGTGACCTTAGAAATTTTATGGCTCCAAGCATTTCACTTTAATGAAGTAGATATGAATTTTGTAAATATCCATTTTGTGTTTTAAATTATGGAGAAATTAAATACTATCAAAATGTTGTATATAACATTTTAAAGACCAATATCAGAAAGTAAATCTCTTCCTTGCACATGAACCATTAATTTTTTTCTCTTCATTCAACATATCATTACAGCAAAGCTGCTCAGTAAAAATTAGCATAATTAAGGGAAAATTAACTAGTAAGTGTAAGTAATGAACAACATTCATTAATACATTTTGTGAAGTATGCTTTATCAGAGTAAATTTACTACTTAAAAACCTTTGCTTTTCATGCTTCGTTTGGTCTATACTTAGTGAACTATTTTAATTTTTAATGGAATTTCTGGAAATAGCTATTGGTATTATTTCACTACTAGAGTTAGCTCAGCAATGAAGATATAACAATCAAAACTATTATGTTTTCTTCAGAATTATCATTTGGCAGAGAGAGCACTTTTTATTATATATGAATTAATGCAAAAAAAATACTGCTAAGCAGGTAGGATAGTAAATGCAGAAACAAGGAAGAGTTTCCTCTTTGCTGTGCTTTGTGCATATTTTATATATCTAGATGTTTTATTGATAATCTTTAGGTTATTACAGGAAGTGTTTGGAGCAGATACAATAGCAAAGTCAGTAGTACACAGACAGCCTGGGGTCACGTGAGTAGATTTGTTATCTTGACCTTTAGCTCCAAATGCCTGGTCCTGTTCTGCCACAATGAGTGCAAATGTACTTATTTATAATACAGCAAGGCACAGAGACAGATAACTTTAATGTAATGACAGTAACTCTTAACACTTCAAGGTCTGGTTGTAATTTGGGAGTCCAAATTATTTTGGGTTGCTCTAAAGGTGACTCTGCCCCATATTAATATCATGGCTGAATTACCCATATCCTTCCAACAACTTCCTCAATACAAACAATCCCTGTTTCTTTGTCATGTTTAGGCTGAGAAATTATTTTAAATTCCAAATAAAGAAGTTGAGTAAGTTGAATATAGATAGGCCATAGATTTAGTTGACCTTATCAAGAAGATAAGAATGGAAAGACTTGTTAAAGGGTAAGCTTAATATTCTATCATTTTTATTCAATGACTATTGATAATAATGTTAGTATACTTATTTCATATTCATAACCTTAAACAGTTGCATTTCTAAACATTTCAACTTGTCTTTATTCATCTTTATCTGTTGTCTTGATTGGAGATATAAAAGTAACATGTATTTGAGGTAAACGACTTAAAATTATTTCTTTGAGCTTTTCAAAATTTTATGTCCTTTATACCCCAAACAGTGAATCAATGTTCTATTCAAATACTCTATTCCTAGGGTGAAGGATCAAAAAAAGCATTTTCTCACTATTTATGAAGGATTAGTAATTCAAACTTACATAGTTCTTTATTTTGGAGACTATTGTCATCTTCTCAAAGCTAATGGTCATGAAATTTAGTTTCTTCCTTCCTTTACTCCATTCTCAAACTTCTGCCTTCACAAACCTTCACAACTTGGTAGCAATCACTTCATTTCTTTAGTTGGTCAAGAAAATGTGATATCACTTGTGCATGCATGTGTGTGTGTGTGTGTGTGTGTGTGTGTGTGCATATCTGTGTGTGTGTACATGCATGCATATCTCTGTGTGTGTACATGCATGCACGTCTGTGTGTATGAGAAAGAGAGTGTGTGTGTGTGTTTGTGTGTGTGTGTGTGTGTGTGTGTGGTCTGAATGTGCAGTCTGTGTATATCGACATTTGAATGTGTGTAAGGAGATCAGAGACTGATGTGAGTTATAGTTTTTGATTGCTCTCCACCTGGTGCCCACTGGTTCAAATTAGTTGGCTGGCCAATAAACTCCAGAGAATCTCCTATCTTGTCCCCTCACTTGTCCTGTGTGCCTCTAGCACCCAAAAAGTTACAGGAATGTGCCACTACCTTCAGTGCTTACATGGCTGCTGAGAATATGAACTCAAGTTCATATGCTTACATGGCAAGCAAGAGCTTTACCCACTGAACTATCTCCCTAGCCCCAAAATGTAGCACCACCCTTTATCCTGCCCTTCCCACAAACTTCTTCTATAATAGTAACCCTAGCATTGACATCAGTAGACCTCACACATAGTCAAGCTTTTCACTAATATTTCTGATACCAATAGACCAAGCAATAATCAGAAAAGGGATATTTACAATACTGTTCTGATTTCCTATTTAGAGTTAGATAGAGTACAAATTTTAAGTAAAGCTGACTATAGTTGACAATGTTCAGAAGCCATGTGCATCTAATATTCAGACATTAACTTGTTTAGGAATATGACACAGCTTACTTTAAATATTTGAGAGAGCTATTTATTTTATCAAATTAAAGATCTCTGTGGTTTAATGCATCAATGAAAAACACAAAAGAGAAAAACAAACAAAACAAAAAACACAGTGTGATATTAAAGAGGTACATTTCTGCCTATTCAAAGGTAAGTATAATTCAGACTATTGCCATAAAATAGAAGAGCTATTTAGTTATCAATAGTGTGTGCTGATGCCTAAGAGACTTCAAGATTAAACAAAGGTTGACTGTGTCCCAGGGATTAGTAAACTAATGAGATATTTACTTGTAACCAAATAACCAAACTTCCTACTAGGCTGCTCCCCAGAGAATCTGATTTGAGAGCATTTGAAAGTTCATTGCATGTTAGAAAATGATGGGGTCTGCAGTTTCAGACCCTGAAATCTTAATAAAGTTTAGAGAATCATGTAGAAATTTTTGGGCTAGTTCATCCTTGTAATTTTATTGGTAAACAAACTACTGATATTTCAAAACCTTTGCAGTTATCATTAATCTTCTTTAAAGAAACACCCCAGCCAGCAATGAGCCAGCAACGAGCCAGCAATGAGCCAGCAATGAGCCAGCAATAAGCCAGCAATGAGTTCTGAAGAAGTTTTAGCCTTTCTTGTACCTTTCTCTTTTGTTTTCATGAGCAGCCTTTTTCAGGAATGAGAGCAATCCAAGAACTGGTGGAGTGAAACAGATACACAGTAACGTCATGTCAACATTTATTTATGACCTGCCAGTTAGGATGGACAACATCTATCTGGATGATTTTAAACACTGCCCTTATGGAGAACTCCTTAGTGAGATAGTATGTCTCACTTGTCACACTGGAAATGGAGACAATTGTATCCATAGCCACACTGTCCACCTTCCCCTGTCTTACATTAATCATTTCATTTCTACTTGCCTGTCATGGCATTCTCACTTCAGGGTAGGAATTTTATTAATTTTGATAAACCTTGTTTATTTTAAATATAGAAAGCTTTCCTTATGGGTGTATTTTTAAATGTATGTGCAATTGTTCCACTGTATGGAATTTGCCTTAAATGGTCATTAACATCAAAGTTGTGAATATAATCAAATCCTGTAGCTGATAGTGACATTGCACCCACCTCAGCAAACACTAAAATTGTCATCCCAAAGATGACGTTTTTATCATAATGATCATTTACAATCTTTTGCCTCATATATAAGACTTTTCCAAGGATATATCCATCCAATAATAATTTGCTTGAAATACTGATCCAGCATTTAACAATTGGCAGACTCTGGGATGCAATAATTTAGAAAACTTTATTTCTTTACCCCTAGTGAAAGAATATATGGAGAAGGACAAATGACCTGGCATAAGGAATTTACAAAGTACAATACAAAAGTAAAGCATAACACAGTGTTTTAAGGCCTCATTCCCCTTCATTACAGGGTAATTTGGTAGTGTCTGTCCGGGAAGCAAGCAGATATCAGTGTTTAGGATTGCTACACTGATCACGAGAGATATTGCTTTGCTAGGGAGATAAATGTCAGAGAGTACTAACAGAATACAGGAGTTTATGACAAAACTCAAAATTTTGCTGTGGACAAATGACAAGTGATTGAGAAGACCGTTTAGAGTCCATCTAAGTTTTCACGACAGAAACTGTAATTTGAAGAATAGCTGAGCCCAAGACAAGCAATTTTTTTTAAAAAAAAATTGGGATTGCTATTTAAAGTGGAAATTTACTCAATGTGATAATTGCTAAAGGTTCACTAATCCTTTGATTGCCATCATAGGCAAGTACTAAATGAGGATGAAACTTACTTCTAATGGAGCTCAAGGTTATTATCATCTTGCATTGGTTTAAATACACTATAATCTCTCTAACTTAACTCAAACTAAGAACTTCATGTACTCTGCCTTTATTGAAGTGCTTAGCACTGTCCATATTTGTAAAATGCAATGCTGGATGTCTTAGCTTAACCAATAGAACTTCTCCATACCATTCCTAATATGAACAATTAGCACAAGGAAACCCTAATATTTAAGAAAAATTCAGTCATATAATTCCACATATTATTTCCTCCAAAAGGTATTTATTTCACGCAGTCAACTTGAACATGTAACATTTGATACTAAATTACAATGGCCTGTTTGTTCATTAAGTGCTCAAATTAGTAATGCACAGATCATTGCATAAAGGATTGTCTTGATCTTTTCAGACTTTTGGCAGGCTAGAAGACCTTGGACAATATGTGTTCATCGATTTCATTGTGCTCATGGTTATGTAGATGTAACACAGTAACTGCTTTACTTTCATGTAAAGTTGGGCATACACTTTCTGGGGAAGTTATTTGTTATCATTGTCTATAAGTCCAAACTCCACAGCTTCATCCTATCTAACAGTCAGAGACCATATTAAGCCTAAGAAGGAAGACCAAAATGTGGATGCTTCAGTGTTTCTTAGAAGGGTGAACAAAATACTCACAGGTGGAAATATTTAGACAAAATATAGAGCAGAGACTCAAGGAAAGGCCATCCAGAGACTTCCCTACCTGGGAATACATCCCATATATAGCCACCAAACCCGGACATTCTTGGATGCTGGGAAGAGCTAGCTGATGGAAGCATAATAAGTTGTCTCCAGAGAAGCTCAGGCAGAGCTTGACAAATACAGAGGCAGATGCTCACAGCCAACCATTAGACTGAGCATGGGGTCCAGGATGGAAGAGTTGGAGAAGGGACTGAAGGAACTGAGGGGGTTTGCAGCCCCATAGAGGGAGCAACAGTGTCAACTTGTCAGACCCCATGTAGCTCCTGGAGACTGGACCACCAACCAAAGAATACACATTGAGGGACCCATGGTGCTAACCACATCTCAGACAAAACAATGAAAAAAGGTCTAAGGTTATCCTTTCTGAATGGTTACTTTTATAAGTTTATTGTTACCATACTCCAAATAACAGGTATTATCTTAGTATTTGTAAATGAACTTGACTGGTGAGTTAACCAGAAGAATTACATTAGAGACCATAATTTTCAATGCTCTTGTATGGCTTACCTCAAACACATAATAAGCTCATTTTTTGTAGTAAGGCTTATACCATGTTTAAGATGGAAAGTTTTCAGTAGGGAACCACAGGTAGTAAGAACTTCTGACACATAGAGAAGCATAGAAATTACACGACAGTGTGAAAATAACAATAACCTTAGAGTGTGATATGCTGTCAGAGTTTCTACATAACCAAGTATTAACCAGACAGTGGTTTGTATTTATGTATTACAGAGCAATTAAATATACAATGGTTTGAATAGGAAATGTCCTCAGTGAGATGTGTGTAGAATGTGTGGGTTCTCTGCTAATCATGCTCTTTTGACAAGTGCCAGGAAGTTAGAGTTGGGGTCAACTAGAGGAAGTACATCATTTGACTCTGCCTTTTTTTAATTTTTAACAGCTATTTGTGTCCTTTTTTTCATACTTTATTTACATTTCAAATGTTTCCCCCTTTCCAGATCTCCCCTTTGGAAACTCCCCATTCTCTCCCCCCTGCCACTATGGGGTTATTCTCCCACCCACCCACTCACCCACTCACATCTTCCATCCTTGGCATTCTCCTGTACTGGGAGATCTAACACCCTCAGGCCCAAGGGCCTCTCCTACCCCTGATGGCTAACAAGACCCTCCTCTGCTGCATATGTGGCCAGCACCATGGGTCCCTCCATGTGTATTCTTTGGTTGGTGATCCAGTCTCCGGGAGCATCGAGGGGTAAGGCAAGTTGCCACTGTTGCTCCCTCCCTGGGGCTGCAAACTCCCTCAGCTCCTTCAGTCCCTTCTCCAAGTCCTCCATCTGGGACCTCACACTCAACCCTACAGTTGCTGTGAAGTGACTCTAGGGTATTCTGAACTTTTGTGCTAATAACCACTTATTAGTGAGTACATACCATGTTCATTCTTTTGTGACTGCACTACTTCCCTTAGGATGGTATTTTCACGTTCCATCCATTTGCCTGCGAATTTCATGAAGTCATTGATTTTAACAACTGAGTTATATTCCATTGTGTAAATATACCACATTTTCTGTATCCATTCCTCTGTGGAGAGACATCTGGGTTGTTTCCAGTTTCTGGCTATTATAAATATGGCTGCTATGAGCATGGTGGAACATGTGTCTTTATTATATGGGACCTCATAAAATTACAAAGCTTCTGTAAGGCAAAGGACACTGTAAATAGGACAAAACGGCAACCTACAGATTGGGAAAAGATCTTTACCAGTCCTACATCCGACAGAGGACTAATATCCAAGGTATGCAAAGAACTCAAGAAGCTAGACTCCAGAGATCCAAATAACTCTATCAAAAAAATGAGGAAGAGAGCTAAACAAAGAATTCTCAAGTGAGGAAACTCGATTGGCTGAGAAGCACCTAAAGAAATGTTCAACATCCTTAGTCATCAGGGAAATGCAAATCAAAATAACCCTGAGATTCCACATCACACCAGTCAGAATGGCTAAGATCAAAAACTCAGGTGACAGCAGAAGTTGGGGAAGATGTGGAGAAAGAGGAACACTCCTCCATTGCTGGTGGGAATGCAAGCTGATACAACCTCTCTGGAAATTAGTTTGGTGGACCCTCAGAAAAATGAACATAATAGTACCTGAAGACCCAGCTATTCCCCTCCTGGGCATATACCCAGAAGATGCTCCAACATGTAATAAAGACACATGTCCCACTATGTTCAAAGCAGCCGTATTTATAATAGACTCTGCCTTTTAAAATTGTGCCTAATCCTTGGCACCACTTCTTTCTGCTTCTCAATTGCCAAGGGGTTAACTGTGAGCCATGCAATTCCTTCTCACAAGGAGGGGATGACAACTTTCAAGCAGTGAAACAAATGAAATGGTTAGTCACTTTACCTTGTGTTTTGCCAGCTGTTTTAATCACAGCTACAGAAAATTTACACAGACCTTGAAACAATATAAAACAACGTTCATTCATTACCAAAAAAAGAGAGTAATTGTCCCTTTTAAAACAATGGAGTTTGACATTGCATTCAACACAATAGGTCTGGAAAAAAAAAAAGAATTTTACTTAATCACTGTAGTTCTTCTAATACCCTTCCAGACAATTCCATACATATATGCAAGGCTATAAATATTTCTTAAGGTGCTTTCTTGATGTCATCCTAGCAAGTGCCTAGAGTTTCTTACTCTCCTCATACCTTGGATTGTTGCCCACATCTATAAATAGAAACTGTCAATGAAGTGACTTGATAGTTTCCACATCCAGCCAAACTCCTCATATTCATATTCCATACTCACAGTTTTTTGTTTCAAAATAGGCTCTCATCATTCCAACTACCTTTCCTCTGCCCTTAGCATATTACTTTAGGCTGAACAACATAGTGGAGTTCTGGACTCAGACAACAACAGCTAGTCCTTTTCAGTTACTTTAGTATCTTGCTTTGAGTTGACTTTGCTATTATTGTCACAGACTATGTGACACTTAATAAAGGAGCTTCTCATCATGGGAAATGGTGAGGTACTCTAAACTGTAGGATTGATTTTCATTCTGTTCTTTACTTGTTATTATTCACCTGCTCTTGTCTGTTGCTCATTGTGATTTTAAAGCTCATCAGCATGTCTATAAAGAGGGAATAATTCATGAAATTGATATCAGTTATATGAATAAAGTTAGTTACCAACTTCTTTAACAGAAGGACATTGGCAACAAGCTCAAGGGCACTGAAGAAATAATAATATTGAACATCAGTGATGTTTACAAGTGTGCTAATGAACATTTTGCAGTGACAGAAATGGCAATTATTATACATGGTTATAAAAACAACCGCAGCATTGATTTTTTTTTTGTTGTTGTTGTTATAGTCATAAGTCACTGAAAAACTATTACTGACTAACCTTAGTATATATTATGGCAGCTTTTCAAACAAGATCTTACAGTGTATACAATGTGAAAAATTGGCTCCTCTGGCTAGGGCAGAAGTAGGTGCTACTGGGACCTTCTTTATCATCCATCTGATAGACCTTTTGGGGAATGTTCGAAAGCATGGTGTTTCGAAAATTCTGTTCTGTAATTCTCCTTTTGTGAAACATTCAAGTCTTGAAAATACAAGTCTGTATATTTCAATAGGAAAGATAAGCAAAGGCAACATAAAATAAGTTGAAGTTTAGACTCTGATCCCAAGTTTTAGTACATAAATATGTTGGCTGATAGCCTGGCATTGGCATTGGCACACATTTTATTTTATTTTATATTATATTTTATTTCATTTTATTTTTCCCATTGATGTTAGACAAGGCCATTCTCTGCTACATATGTATCTAGAGCTATAAATCCAATTTTAAAACACAGGTCTAGGAGGCACAGGCAGGTGCATCTCTGAGTTTGAGGCCAGTCTGATTTATAGAGGGTGTTCCAGGACAGTCAGGGCTACACAGAGAAATTCTGTTTCAGAAACAAACAAACAAGTAAACAAACATACAAGCAAATAAAATAAAAGTCCTTGTTGATTTAGATGATCCTTAAACTTCAATTCTTCAAAATATCAAAATCATTATAAAATGTTATACTTGCTGAACACATATTAGACCCCAGAACTAAGCAGAAAATTTGAATCCTTAGAAGATCCAGACCAGGGACTTAATTATTCTAATAGATTATAGCAAACTATTCATAGTAGTCTAAAAGAAACCAATGGGGATGATTTAATCAGAATGTCTTCATTATTGCTATCATTTGTCAATATTGACACATATTTCATTCTTTATTACCCAAGAAAAATAGCTTTAAACCTTTGCAGCTCTGGACTCACCTGTCTTTCTGAAGGCGGTTATTCCTTCAGGATCCTTTTCTGGGTTGGCCCCACTTGACTCTGTACTTAGTGAGATTTTTCAAAACAGGGAGGAAGCACATTCAAATGATCAGCAGAAAGACTTAGAAGTCTTGGCCTACCATGAAGAGATACTTACCTCTTGGGAACTTTCCTGACATTTTTTATGCTTTATTTTAAATTTATTCTCCTTCTAAAAGATAAACTTTGCATCTGTTTTTATTGGCAAGGTAGAGAAGACGTAAAAGGAAGCTGTTTTATTTTTTATTTAGGAAATGTTGTTGGTTTTGTTTTATGGATTTGGAGAGGTAGTGTTATTTTTGTGTGTGGTTAAATTCCAGCTAAGCAGATGCTTGTCTTCAGAGAACCAGTTGGAATATCAGTATGTGAAATCCCTTTTGTCTTCCCTTTTAATCTCAGTTTTTATTCTTTTAACAAAAGCACATGAGTATCCAGCCTGTCACCTCTTAAAACACAACTTAACTATAGTACTAGCTATTGCTTTCTTAGCATATTTGTATGGGTTTGCTGTCAGATCACTCAATAAATATATTTTTTCATGTGTCCATATGTAATGGGGTGAACTGGCCCTTCACTTGGCAAGTACTGAAGTAGAACACGATGATTAATCTCTACAGCTGGCCTATCTTCTTAGCAAGGTATAACCACATAGTCTGCATTCTAATTCCTCTGTGCAATGAGCAATTTGCATGCATTAAATGATCCTTGTCATTTCCTATAATTAGAGTGTAACCACAAATGATTGAAGTATCTCACACATGAGCTAATTAATACCTTATTGTTATGTCCCTCCCAAATAGTTAAAAATGGCTAGATGAGAGAATTGGATGCTGCAGACTACATTTTCTTCTTTTTATTCTGCATTCTAAGTACATACATGCCTATTTCTTCAGCATAAGTATCTATACCACATGTAAATATAAATGAAATTGAATGCAACCAAATATAGCAAAAATAGGGGGAATAGTAATTTTGTAGTATTATTCAGAGAAGAGAATAGCCTCCACTATTCCTAATACACTGGCCATAAATATAAAAATATCTTTGATCTATGTAAATTGTGACAATTCTTAGAAAAATTGGTATATTGTAAAAGATATATAATTGCAACTACATTAATGTTAATATTAAATAAAGTGAATCATCTTGAGTTATATTATAAAAGTTGATATCTCTTTCTTTATGTTCTTTCTCTCATCTGTCTTTGTCTCTCTTTTTCTTGCTCTCTCTCCCTTCCTCCTTTCCTCCTTCCCTCCCTCCCTTCATCTCCTATATTTTGGACAGTAATGAAACAAACAGTGGCCAATAGCTATGACATTGGTTGATGAGAGGAACACAGTCTCTAACTAATCATCTAAAGGATTTCAATTTATGGTCAGTAAAAGAACTCAGGAAACTAATTCTGATTGTGCTTTTCAGGGAACTGCTGCCATGCTTTTGCCTGGCCTATTGCTATGTATGGACATAGCAGGATTAACCAAGGAGAAAATGCTTTCATTTGGTATTATTTTGTACTGTTGATAAGAAGCCTGTAGTCAGTTTCTATGTGTATATGTGTTTATATTTATATTTGTGTGTAGTGATCTTTTGGTTTCACTGGGGGATTTGCACAAAAGTCCCCATTGATACCAAAGTTAACGATGTTAAACTATATTTCACAAAACTGTGTGACATATGCATATAACCTATAAAAAGCCTCCTGTGTGTTTATATCCTTTTTGAAATTCTTAATTAATTATCTTAATACATTGTTTGAGGAATGGGAGCAATATAAGTAGTATCTACATGTCCATTAGTCTGCTATACGTTGCATTTATAAACAAGTTTTAACTATATTTGTTGGACTTGCATAGGACTTCATGAATGCAGAAAACCAGCTGTAAATATGAGAGATTTATGTATTTATATATTTCTATATAGTCATGTTATGTAACTACACAAAGTATTTGTACAGATGTATTAATTATATAATACAGGGAAAATATATGCAAGAAATGCTTGGTTTAAAACAACCAATTAAACAAGCAAAGCAAAAAGAAGAGTAATTTACTGCAGAACACAAATTAATATTAATGATTGTATAATTTCTTTTAGAGTTTTTTTAGATATAAATTTCAACTCAATGGATAGAAAAGACAGTTTATTCCTCTTAAAAGAATTGCTTATATATACAGTGCATAGTGTTTAAGATATATACTACCATAGTGACATACTAGCTTTTATAAAGATCAGAGAGCAAGGCTTTACAAATCATTTCCCTACTGATTTGTTAATATGTTCTTTACAAATAACACCTTAGCTATAATGCTAAAGAAAAACAACTTTAGTTCCAGCATTTTTAAAGGGCAAGTCTTGACTTAATGTCTTACTCACGTTCACTTCTGTATAGAGAGGAAGTAAAAGAATGAAGTAATCAACTCTGGAACCTCAACTTTCTGCAAAAGCTTTAAGAGTCATAGCTCAGAGCTAGGCTGGGATTTTTCTTTCCTCCCTCTGCCTCCCAGGTTGGTGACATTACCAGCTGCTTATGATGCCTGAAAACACTCTTCTGTACTCTTGTTTTCCAGCAGGAATGCTACCCAAGGTCAGCAAGGAGTCCAAAATGAAGTTTTCCAATTCCTATTGAAGAACACTTTAACTTCTCCATTGCTGACTGTTGGGGGTTGGTTTGGTGCTATGTATACAAATGCTAAGTTCTGAACCCCAAGATCTGGTTGCCCTAGACAAATGAATTGTCACATACACTAGCCTTTGTTGTGTAAACCATCCTCCCCAATTTAAAACTATTGGTTAATAAAAGGCTAGAGACTGTGATTGGGCAGTAGTGAGAGAAAAGCAGGACTTGAGGATTTAGTAAGGGGTCTCAAGAGAGACCCAAGGGAATGTGGAGAGGAGAGAGAAGATGGAAGAGGAAGAGGCTGCCAAGAGGCCAGATAGATCATAAGCACATGGTCAGGAGACATGGACCATGAGGACAGGCTAATAGAACAGAAACAGCCTGGGCAAGACTCATACAGCAAGTAACAATGGATATATGGTTGGGATGTAAGTTAAAGTAGCTCAGAACCTGCCCAATCTAGGCACACAGCTTGTAAGTAAAATACCAGGTTTTGTTGTCTTTTATACAGACTAGATAGAATATATGATTCATTTATAGCTGACTTTTAATTTATGCATTTTACTTGGACAATTTTAATATTCTGTTTACAGGTGAACTGAAGTTTATGTCACTGAAGTATGGGGGTTTCAAATATATGTACACATGGTTTACTTACTCTACTTCTACACTCCTTCCATTTTAGAATTGTGGATGTGAATTGATTTAGATCTTTCTCTGGACATTGCAGACACTATGGGACATCCTCCTCTATTTACCCTACATCATGAAATGTTTAGTAATTTAATTCTCTAGAATTTTAGGCACTTCTTGTGTGTTGGATATGAAATGTCCCTCACAGACTCCTGGTTAAACACTTGATGTGGAACTGTTGACACTGTTTGGAAGTTGTGGCACCTTCACCAAATATGGCCTCACTGGAGGGAGCAGGCCACTGGGGGGGGGTGTCCTTGGTTGTATATTTAGCAGTGGCTCCTCCCTACCATATTCAATGATCCATGACATGTATAGATGTGAGCAGTCATCTCCTCTTTCTTTCATCTCTGCATCCGAGAAAGATGCATCTTTCTACTTCAAATTCTCTTCCTCCTTTGACTTTCTTTGGTGTGAAGCTCCATTTACGTTTTAGTTCACTCAACTCTTCCAAACTCCATCAGCCTACTTACCCAGAACTGAATGATAGACATTCTTCTGATTCAAAATACAAATTATTAATGTACTTGTGCATTCTTAGATTCTATTGATCTTTTGACTGTGAATATAATAAACATAAATGAGAAATCTTCGTCTTTTCTTGCCATCTAATTTTGGGATATTCCTTGGAAAGTTTTCATTTAGCAAGTACCTAATAAATACAGATAAATTCCAGAACCCTTGGAAAATTGTACTTAAAACCTTCCCAGCTGTGCATATCATGAGCTTAGACCACTGTGTTAAACCTCAGTAGTTTAAGCTTTGTTTAAACTTTAGTAGAAGAGTTCTGCCCTCTATGGTTAATGTACAGCTCGAGAGAACAGATTTAGGTAAACAAAATGCTACTGCAAATAACCCCCAAATTCTAGTGCCATAAAGCAATACATTTATTTCTTGTTCATTAAATAGCCTCATGCACATGCTTGGCAGGCTTCTTTATAGAGACTCTTTATAGAAACTGCCTTTCATGTTATTATGTATCTTTTGCTAAAATCACTGGAATCAACTTAATGGCTATACCAGTACCAGAACAATTAAGATATCAAGATAGAGGGATTGTTGTGGTTTTATGAACCAAAGTACTCTGCTGTGCACCAAATTATTCAAACTATCCCTCAATGTAGACTTCTGAGATATTAGAGAATCTTAGGAAACAGGTTTCAGTGATAATCATTGTCACCATAGATTTCTGGAAGACCCTTCTAGTATTGCTGACAGCCGGTGAGGCCAGGAAGGTAGCAATTAAGTTCCTTCAAACACCACAGAAAAACATTAAAATTTGAATTTTAAAATTTGAGAGCTATAAACATGGTTATTCTTGCCATATATTCTAGGATGAACTAAGTTTACTATTATAAATGACTATTCCAGGAGTAGGAAAAGAAGAATCACAGTGTATTTTATCACCCAGTGTGAGAAAGTGGCCAAGAAATGAGCTACTGTGCCTTTCTAATATCTTTACAATGGCTCAATAGGGAGAAATAGAGAAAATGGCTTCATAGTTCCTAACACGTTTGACATAATTCCATTCCTTCTTTACAAATTTAGCTATCCTTTGTCCTCATAATGAGCCATATCTAGAACAAAGGTCTCTTTTCTCCAACATTATTTCATTTCTTGTATTAATAATTGTAAAATCTCTTGCTTCAAAATATCAGCTTTTTATAAGGATTACAGACTGCCTCTTTAGCATAACACTGCTACCTAGGATGACTCCACCTTATACTTTCTACGTTTTGTGTTTATACAACTGTCCTTTAGATCCATGGTTAATAGAAAAGAAAGTTTCATAGCAACTCATTCTTGGCAGTGTGTGTGTGTGTGTGTGTGTGTGTGTGTGTGTATGTAGTGGATATACACAGTGTCTATACATTCAGAGACTAGAGGAGTGTCAAGTATCCAAATCTGTTATTGTCTACTTTATTTGTTTGAATACAAGTAAAATTTATTGCTTCCAATTTCTTGAATAACTAAAGGACTTAATTGCTTTCTACAAATATTCCAGAGATCTCGTCCATATGTTTATATTAACCAGCATAAAGACCAAGGGGCTACATGTCTCTGAACTTAGGAATATCTCTTGGGAACATCCTTAACTCATATCTACAGCTCAGTAAAGATCTTCAGGCTCCTTGTGAGTCTCCTGATGTAAACATTGAACTTTTCAGAAGTGATTCACATCCACAGTCCCATGTGCTATTCTTGGACAGATATTAAATATAGCCATCGAAAGAACAGATAAGCTTTTAAGTTCTGAGACCTTTCCTATCATATGTAATATACTGAGATTTTAATGAGTTTTCTCTTTTTTTTCTATGCTACTGTATTAATTATGATTTTCTAAAGGCATGATCTAGTAGTGTCTCATGACAGAAAAGCCAAAAGTCTGGTGGCTATTCAGACCACAGGTTAGGTGTCTCAGGAGTCCCTACTTGGTGCTGGAGGTTGTCATATTCTTAAAGAGCTGCTAATCTTGAGTCAGTCGAATCCAAAAGAACTTTGTTTTAACACTGACAAGGAAATGCCTTAGCAACAGGATATATGAACTTGCCAGTGGCAAGGGTCAAGCAGGCAAACAGTCACCTTCTTCCATGTCCCATATTTGGGATGTCACTAAAAACTTGGGCCCAGATTTTGGCCAGTCTTCCTACTTTCAGTAATCAGATAAAGAAAATTCTTTACAGGAACACCCAACTGCTCAACTTTTATCTGATTTTGGATGCAATCAAGTTAACAACCAAGATTAACCATCACAAGTGCAAAGTAGAAAAGAAAAACAAGTTGAGCATTTATGAAGGTTGTTTACCTTAAAGCTCACAGCTCATTCCCTAAAGATGACTTTAGATGTGCTAGGTAGGAGTGGATGAGGAAAAAATTCAGAGATCATCACAATGTAAGATAGAAGTTGGATAAATAGAAGAAGACATGGTGAAAGGTGCTGAGCAAAAGGAGTTCTGCCTTTAGACTTTACCCATAGGTGTCCAGCAATGGTCAATAGAACATGTCTTTAAAAATGCTGATGAACTTGTAACATACTTGTATTTATTACTATGTTTTCTTCTGTTTTCAATCAGAAAAAGCCACAATATTTTACTTATTTTCAAATTACTTATCAGAGAGATGCATAGAAAGAAATAATAAGAAACACATTCTCAACAGCACAGTTAAGCTTCAAGTAGAAAATGCCTACCTCAAGCAAAAAGGAAAGAGTCTAAGGTGTAAGCTTACAGAAGGATGATGACAGGGCAGGCATGATGGGCAGCTCTAATCTCAGCAACTTGGGAGGGTAAGACCTGTTTATGAATTTGATGCTTCACTTGATCAAAATGGACTAAAACAGCAGTATAACACTGCATGCAGACATATACAACTCCAAGAATAAATATATACTGTGTTGGAAACAGTGTCTTAGTTAGGATTCTATTGCTATGAACAGATACCATGACCAAGGAAACTCTTATGAGGATAGCATTTAATTGGGGCTGGCTTACAGAATCAAAGGTTCAGTCCATTATCAACAAGGTGGAAACATGGCAGCATCCAGGCAGGCATGGTGCAGGAGGAGCTGAGAGTTCTGCATCTTCATCTGAAGGCAAACAGGAGAACAACTGGCTTCCAGGCAGCTACGATGAGGGTTTTAAAGGCCAAGCCCACAGTAGCACAGCTACTCCAACAAGGCCACACCTACTCCAACAAAGCCACACCCCCCAAATAGTACAACTCCCTGGACTAGGCATACTCAAACCACCCCACAGAGGAAAGTTCTCTAGATCAGAACTGATTTCAGGAAAACATAGGCCGGCAGACCCAAGTACTGTCTTTTGAGAGAGAGCCCTAAATTCTAACCAGTAGAGCTGGAGGAGCAGGGAGATGTGTGTTTGGAACCTAACAGGTTGGGACTCCACTTACTTACGGTATCATGCCCTTTGCATGGCTAGTCAGTTTCTAGCCGCAGAAAGTGGAAGTGGCTCCAAGCATGCTTTTCATGTGCTGCCAAAAACCACAGCAGAATTGACCTTCAACCCTCACTTCTACCCTAGGGACCAGTTTCACTGCTAAGTCACCCCAGAGCAGGATTATAACAATTGGAATGGCTCCCCTGCTTTCAATTATGAAGAACAATTAACACTTCTGCAGTCTTCTAAAGGTGCCCTCCAATGCTTTCTCCTTTCCACTTGGAAAGAACGGAATAACATTACCAATTGCAGACCGTTTTAAGTAATAAAATGTAACTCATAAAACCAGGATTTTTCTGCATTCTTTGTCAATGGTATTTGAAATTCTATTCACCTATTAGCATGATTCAGATTTTTGAAAATCCCAAATTCTGTTTTATTTTTAGTTATTACTTATTTTATTTTAATCTAATTTTTAGTTGTTATACGAAGAAGTAGATTGGATGTTTTCATTCCAATGTAACAATATACTTTGTTCAACTCAATTTCGAAGGCAAGCCTTAACATTCAGTTCCACTATGAGGTTCTTCTCAACTTCCTGGCCTTTGATTATTTCCCGAACACCTCCCACAGAGTCAGGTCAGGAAAGCCCATGGGAAAGTGTCTTCTCACCGATCCGGATGTGAGCAAATCGGGTATTTGTGATTCGTAGTCACCACTGGAACCATTTAGAGGAGGATGTCTTTACCTCTCCTCATTCCTAACCCATACCCCAATTCTGTTATTTTTAAATTAGGAATCCTTCCCTGTTTCTGAAAAGCAGAGCCCCGTCTTGGTATCATATGGAATTTCAGTTTGGAAATCTTCCCTGATCGAGGACTGAGAGTCCAGCCCACTCTTACCAGTGACTTTGGCTGCATCTGCTGGAGTCTGGAGTTCACTTGTGGATCAGCCTCTGGGCTCTGATTGATCTCTTGTACTCACTTGTGTGGACCCAAATATCTCAGATCCCTCAATGTTCTGCCCTTATGTTCTTGACTATTTTCCTTTCTCCTGTAAATAATCTCAGACATTCCTAGTGAAGAAATCAGTGGCTTTCTCACTCTATAAGCTTAATGCTGGGACATTCAACAAGCCCAGGTCGGTGTCTGCACATCCACAGTAAAGGTTCTACTCTTGACCATAGTATTTCATAAAATCCACCCCATCTAACAAGAAATTAAACTACTGGTGTGTGCTGGATAGCTTTTTATCATCTTGACACAGACTGAAATCACCTGAGAGGAGGGAACCTCAGTTAAGAAAATGGCTCCATAAGATCAGGTTGTAGGGAGGTCTGTAAGGAATTTTAAGCCTGGAGGGGAGAAGGCTCAGCCTTTTTGGGTGGTGCCATCCATGGGCTGGTGGTCTTTGGTTCTATAAGAGATCAGGCTGAGCAAGCCATGGGGAACAAGCCAGTAAACAGCAACCCTCCATGTCCTCTATGTCAGCTGCTGTCTCCAGGTTCCTGCCCTGTTGAGTTCCTGTCCTGACTTCATTCTGTGATAAACAGTGGTTATGGAAGTGTAAACCAAATAAACCCTTTCCTCCCCAACTTGCTTTTGATCATGGTGTTTTGGTATTTCATGACACAACTGCAATTTCAACTAAGACAGCTGCTATTTATAGAATAATGTCAGAATGATTAAATGTGATAATCCATTAATTTCAAATATATTAATATAATACTTCCTACTTAAATCTACTGACTGTAGATGATATTGGATGCAACTTGACATGGCCTGGTTACATTAAAATGTATTGTATTCACAGAGAAAAATGCAGAGCAGATGGAGGGATTTCAAAAATATTACTTCTGACTTTCGTCAGCCCCTTATTTATATATCTTACTTATAATTTTCACATCTGTTCCAGTATGAGGCTCCAAAATGTCAATGATATGCAAAAGAATATAGAAGTTCTGCTTAGAGACCTTAAGTCAAGGGTAGTTGTGAAGAAACCTGGAGAAATGTCTGAAGAGGGCACAGCTAGGGGAGGAGACTACTGGCCCTCAGAGATATGATTTTCTGAAGATTTTTTTGAGTGATCATTCTAGAGCATTGTGCTGCATAATTAATAGGTGACTGAGAATATCAAAGCATCAAGGTTTGGTGTCTCAGACAGATCATTGCTCTATTTGATCAGTCTCATTCTGCTATGCCTTTTGTGGCTTAGTGGTTTTAAAGGTGAAGAACAGGGACAACTGATGTAGTGCAAGTGTTCTCAGGTTCCTTTCTCTGGTGTGTATGTTGTCATCTTAAGCCCCAAAATAATGCTCTTTTAGGAGATGGTGAGCTCACTAGACCAGATATCTCATAAATGGGATTATTGTCATTAAAAAAGGGACCCAAGTGATCACATTTACTGTTTTCTGTTTTGTACCACATAAGTAATTAATAGTCTACAACCTAGAAGCTGCCACTCAGTAGGCCTGCCATGACGATACACCAATGTTGAACTTCCTAGGTCTTAGAACTATAAAAACCATTTTATTGTTTATATGATCCACAGACTATGGCATTTTGTTATAGTAATATCAGTAGACCAAGGTAAATCAAATGGAGTTTGAAACAAATAGAATGACAAAACAGTAATGTTTTTGACTCTAACTCAAATCAATAGGGATACCTTTCGTTTTAATGATTTCTAAAATAGCCTCTTTATTCTGAATAGGACAGAATATTTTCATCACAACACCCATTTATCATATTTTTAAAAAGTTGTTTATTTCCTTACTTAGTTATCTGATTTGACTGTGGACTGCATTTTGTTTTATATATGACAGCGCTATTTCTCCACTGCTAAACACAAAGACAAAATCCTATCACCACAAAATTAACAGGTACATGACTATCTTCTCTTTGAGCTACTCCATGTGACAAACACATATCTCCTCCTCCTCTTTTTGGTGTCTGAGTTATGTGATGTCACTTAGTAGAGATGTTGACTAACTGCTGAAGTGCCTAGTATTTGTAAGAAATAATGCAATTTACTCAATGCAAAATTAATCAATTAATTTTGTTACAAAATTAATAATTCAGCTAATGTGACAGATTCTTTTTAAAAAATTCACAAAAATTAAACATTAGTTCCACATTTGTAATTTTACTGGAATCTCTTTTATGTTCTTCATATTTTGTATTTTCTTGGGGAAAATAATACATGACACATTTATGTACAAAGAAAATTTTTTAATTTGATGTTTTTTTTGTTTTATTTTAATATTAGAGCTCAAATTTATATAAGTAATATAGCAATTACTTATCACCTTCTGGCTACTAATGAGCAAAAAACTGAAAAAAAAAAACAAGACAACAAAGCAAGTCAACTGAAGGCAAACTAATCTTATATATTAAACAAACAGGAATGTGGCGATTCATGCAAAGATGACTCTGGGTCATCAGAGACAGAAATACTGAGCATAGGGTGGAGTACAGAGTGTACAGGATATAGGGATGGAGTATGTGTACCTGTGTGTGTGTGTGTGTGTGTGTGTGTGTATGTGTGTACTCAAACGCTGGCTGCAGAGCATAAGAGAGGCCTTAGTAGCTTTGTTTTTAACACATGGACTCTCGAACTAGTCTGAATAGGTTTAAAAAAAAAATCACAATTTGATCATTCACTCGTTGCATAAATTTGAGTGAAACAGACAAAGTGGTTACTCCTTCGTAAGCCTGTGACGAAAATGAAATAAAATAATACAGAGAAAGAACTTGGAATGTGTTTGGCAAAATGGTGAACACCCAGTGAATATTAGTTACTCCTACAAGTGCATAAAAGTAAGTGAAAGTCATGGAGCACAAAGCTCACTATTTTTTTAAAAAATTAAAAAGTCTAAACTAATGTGTAGCTTCTACTGTGAAAAAGAGAAGGAATTTATGTCTTTACATTAAATGTAGAATTTTTAAAATGAGAGTTTCTCTGAACTATTGCAAAGATCTGTCAACTTCAAGTCAACTGTTTTGATGTGTCAGACAAGTCCCTAGTTTTCTTCAAGTATCAGTTGTTTGAGGTTGCACATCACTAGATGGCAGTGTAAAGTTCCCAGTTATATCTATAAAAGTTAATTCTGTTCATCACCTAAATACAATAATCTATAAGAAGAAATTCCAAAAACTCACATAAAAAATTATCATGTATTTTATTATTAATACTCCAAGGAGACTAAGATAGATTACTGAGAGAGGGAGAAATATTGGCTAGAATAGATTCACAACTTTTAAACATATATGTATATGAATTCCAGGACATCTCAATATTATGAAAAATTACCTTAGTTTACTTTTATTATTCAGTTGTTTACTATATTAAGAAAATAAAATCCCACTAACACTACAGATGGCCAATGAGTTCAAAATAAATTTTATTAACAGTGCTGAAGTGTGTGTTGATGAAAGGGCTTCATGAGAAGAACATGGCAAACCTCACACCCTTTTCTCGAACATTATCTGAAAACGATCATGTACGTAAGCACCTGTGAATGTGAGGATTGTTGGGTGAAAAAATAAAGCATGCAATCACAATGACCAGAACTCAAAGGAAATAGAAAATAGCATTTGGAGATTGTATACTATTAGGTCCAAAGTGGGACCCCCAAATGGCAGTGTTGATAACAATGCTCTAAGCAGAAAGACTCTGACCTGGTCAACAGAAGTTTAAATTCAGCATTCCCCAGGAATCTTATAGGGTGGGTTTCTGTTTACCAGGAAAACCACTACCTCTCTTAATCTGTCCGAAGGTTAAGGACCTATGGCTAGAGCATCTAATTCTCTGCTAACTCAGCCTATATCAGCTCTCATCCTTGCTATCATGTCAAATCTGTTTGCTTTCCTGCCAAGTTGCTGCTGTCTACTCTTGGAGGCAGATGAGCAGTTTATTCCCACAATAAACTTTTCTTTCTACCTATAAAGTAGTCCAATTCAATAGTTTCAAGACATCCTTGTGTAAATATATTATGTAATCAAGAACCTTGACCAGATACTGAAAAAATGACTTGAGATTTCTCAGATATTTTCATACTGTAATACAGTTTCATCACTAGTATTATCTATTAAAAATTCTATGTTAATTTTTTTATGTGCCTGGATCTCAATTACTTGCTAGATCAGTATTCTTGTCTCATTAAATCAATCTGATTGATAAAGTGTTTTAGGTTACACCTTCTGTACCAGGCTCCTATATTGCAGGAAGGAAAATTGAACAATGCTTATTTAATGTACATCTCATTTAATCACTAAAATAAAGTGAAAGAAGAAGAAAGGGTCAGGTTAATCACTTAGATTCAGAGTCAGACTCTGTCCTGTATTTGTAAGTGATGCTAGGAAAAACAAATAAAACTAAAAGGAGTTACAATGTACGTGGAAGATCATTACAGTGAGGCTTCTCAAACTGAAAGGCATTAACACTGTCTTTTTGCCTTTTGCTTTCCTGAATACTGGAAAATAATCTATCACTGATGTCCTTCAGTTGTATTTAATTTGATATTGTTCTATTAATTAGATGCAGTGGTAAGTTTTTGGAGGTATACCACAGACGCCAGCTCTTTTACTACCTTCTGTCAAATACACAAACTATCAACATCATTTATCATTATTGATGATAAACATCATAGCTGACATAGAGTTTGTCACATTTCTCCATTGAAAAGTTACCCAGTATTGCTATGCAGTACTGTTCATGCCCTATATCACTAATAATTGGATAACTTATCTGAACAGGAGAATCATTCATCTTTATTTACTTGTTAATTCACTCAATCATATGATCAACTGACAGGCAAGATTTTTATATCTTGAGCTACAATCTATGATTACTTTCTTCTGTTATTTAAATTGCTGTATCTTTGATTATTGGAGAGTTTTTCTTTTCAGAATGTCAAAGTCTTCAAAAGTAAGGAAAACCTAAAAAAGCATCACAACCAAGAAACCCCTAAGGAGACATGGTTACTCCATACACTATGGTTCTTTGAGGAAATATTGGAACAGAAAATAATATGGAACAGAAAAAATATGATAACAATGAATAGAAACTCTGTAAAGTATGCATTCAAGTTAATACTAAGGAATCAATAATTATGTATTAGTTCTGAGAAAAAGCTTATAAAGCCTAAGAAGCTATTATAGAAAACACATATTGTAGGATATTTAGGGACTCTTACAACCTTCTTGTGAATCTGAATTTGTCCTAAAATCAAAAGCTGAAAGGAACTGTAACACCTTTAGCTTTTTAGAGTAGAATTTTAAAGTCATTAGAGATCTGCATTGTGGAGCACTCCTGCCCGCCACAATGCATAAAGAGAAGCATATTTCTCAACCATAGACTGAAATATTCAAGATAGCTTACTCTAAATTGATTTTCAAGCCTCTCAGAACTCTCTTATCACCAAGTCAATGTAGTAACAGAGACCTGAAACTTTCTCTTTGGTAGTCACCTGACAAGGTGAGTTAGGGCTGTTGTGAGGGAATAAACTCTAAAATGTCAAAGGTCACTTGATTTGGGCAAGATTACTGCACAGTCTTCCAGTCAAAGAGTGGAGTCATCTGTACATCTCTAATTATCTCAGCTACAGTCTGTAATTTATTAACATCTTTCCTAAAATTTACCTTGATAGCTACTTTGATATTTCCTGGGTGAAGCTTAGCCTGCAGAAGGAAGATTATCTCTGCTAGAAATGATGACTCTGCATAGCCAGCCCCAAATTACATTGACCTCCTTGATAGCCATGTCACATCCTACAGTGACAGTCAATTAGATTGCCCAGATCACCCTAAGGTTTTTAAGAACTAGAGGTTAACAAGAACATCCTCCCTATCCCCTGCAGTCTCACTAAGTGTTTGTGTTTGTGATTTGTGCTTCCAAATTCTGCTATATATTTCTTGG
This sequence comes from Rhynchomys soricoides, assembly GCA_019843965.1. NCBI lineage: Eukaryota > Metazoa > Chordata > Mammalia > Rodentia > Muridae > Rhynchomys > Rhynchomys soricoides. The sequence goes on from JADRCH010000027.1 coordinate 19,159,691, forward strand.
CCCATTTATTTCTAGATTTGTAGCTTTTTCTTTTCTACAATTACTTTCAATTTGTGTCAGGAAGGAATAAACTTACATTTATGATGCTGAAGATCTCAAACTCTATGTTTTCTGTCTGATGCGTGATTGGAAATAAGTTATAATGAGGCATGATATAAAAAGCAGTGACCTAAATTATGTATTTGGATATTAGAAGTAGCTATGATAGATTTATAAAAATGTTATAGCAAATGCTAGTTCTCTTAGTGTTTTTGGAAGGTGACACTTTATACAAAAACTATAGATAAATTTGGATCTAAAAAGGCCTGAGAATGCAAAGTACTTGCCTCACTCATGCAAAGTTTGGAAAGAAAACCAATACCAAGTACATGGAAGTAGCAACAGAGTGCAGGCATCTACCTGACAGATTTTTAGGATGTACCATTAAAGTCACCTGTGGCTCCTTTTCAGAAAACAGTTTTCACACCTTTACTAACAGGCATATGCAATTTGCTTCCATACAAAATCTTCATTGCAAAATCTATCAATACCATGAGAAAGCACGCACTAATTTAAAAGATAGGAGACTATGCTGAACAGGTTATAGAAATAACAGTACAGCTGGGCTGAAACAATTGCATCTAGTAACACTGGAGACATAGAAAGAGTCCACAGCATCCAGGTAAAGTTCTGGGATGCTAAGAATTGTCCTTCTTATCTCCTTTCTCCTGACATACTCAGAATACTGTCCTGTTTATGAGTGCTTTAGCAGAGTGTCTTGCCTTGAGTTAAATTCTAGAAGAGGCGTAAACAGGCAAAGTGTGTATGGCATGTCAAATCCCTTAATTCCCCAAATCCGCAGGCTGCCAGCAAAAAAATATAGATCTGAACTGCCACAGATCTGTTTGAACTTCTGTTTAAATTCCTCACTGAGTTAATGCTTCTAAATTTAACACTCTAGTCACATTTCTGGCAGGGAGAGGAGCACTGGGATGGAAAATTAGAGAAGTCTAGTCTCCTGCTCAGCACTGCAAAGCCATTTGGCAGCAGAAACCTGGGGCAAGTTTCAGACCGCTGCTCAGCCTCATCTTCCTGATTGTAGTGGAGACCAGGGAAGAGAACCAAAGCCAACATTTACTTTTGGTTTTGTTTACAATTCAATTACATTAAATATAAATTGTTAGGTTTCTGGGTTTGGGCTGAGATGATGGCTCAAGAGACAAGTACTGCTCTACAATCATGAGGGCTTGTATTCCAATCCTTACCACACATGTGAAAAGCCAGGCATTGCTGGTTGCACCTGTATTCCCTAGTGTCAGGGTCAATCAAGAGCATGTTGGCCATCTAGCATAGCTGAAACCTTGAGTTTCCACTTCAGTGTCAGGGCAAAAAGGCACAATAGAATAGCCTCAATATGTGCACAAACAGGCATGTGTACCCATACACTCACATGTATATATCACACATACATACACCAGACATGCAAAAGTCATATTAATAGTTAAATAAATAAGCATAAAATTTCTCAGATCAGCATAATAACTATTACTTAATGAGTTTCTGTCATTAGCATTGTGTTACCAACCAAAGAACAACTTTCAAGAGACAAATGACAGTGTCTGTCTCAGTGTTCTAGAAACTTATTCTTGGACAGAAGAGGCAATATTCCGACTGCTCACATTTTGAATAGCATGTCATGTATTTAAGAATCAGGAAAAGGCACACCAATTGGTTTTCCAATACCAAATAGCCAGCCCTGAAATTATACAAATAGTATTATAAAGACTGAGTTGTGAAGCAAAAATTTCTGGTTTCTTTGGAAACTTAGTTATGTTTCATGATTTTTTTCTGGAAGCTCTTGTGAGAGGATGCTTTGTGAGGCAGTTGCTTGAGAGGGTGTATGATATTTGGAAAGAGTATGAGTAGAACCTCACAGACAGTGAGATGACACTTTTGCATTGCTATGCCTTACAATGCTTCACTTGTCTTCAGTGGTCTTCAAATGTCATGACTTTGTAGGAAGAAACATGCCAAAGAACATCTCATGGTATTTTGGCTGCTTCTTGCAACTTTTGCTGACTCACACTAATTCTGGGGAGCCTCAAGGTTTCTGCTATTGAGCTGTTGCTGCTTATTCATATTTGGTGTTTGCTATTGGATTGGACTGCTAATACACTAACAACAAAGGTTGGAATAGCCCCAAAGAACTACTTCTAAACAAGTCGACACCCGCCCCCCTTGTTCAATTATCCGTCTTTCTCCCTTACCTTTGGTCAGTGGACTAGAAGGCAGATTGAAGCATTAAAGACACCTAATTAAAATAGGTTTTGAAAAATGTAAGCATCAGGCCTTCATAATTCCTGCTTCACAAAAGTTCTGTCAGATTGTGGGACAGAAGGCTGGAAACAGATGCTCCACCATTATAGAGCATATTGGGGACTGCCTGAGTAGTCAACTATTTCTGCCATTTCTATTATTTTTGGAAGCTATGATTCTGTGCTTCCTATGTACTCAGGTAATGTTTATTCCTTCTCATGTCTTTGATGGAATTGAAGACTAGATAGTCATACTCTTGCTGTAAGTGTAAATTGCTTAGGATTAAGAACATGTTCTGCTGGGGTCCAGTCTCAACAAGAGTTGGGAGTTGTCAAGGACTAGTCCTAGTTGACTAGGACTTGTAAGCAAATAATAAAACACACAACTGAGATACAATACTGATAGGCTGTTCATTTTTGCTGTGTGAACCCTGAACTCAGGAGTCAGTGTGCTCACCTAGAATTGACTCAGCCCCAGTCTTTTATGGAAATCATACAAGGAAGTTGATTTACAAAGTTCGTAGGGGTGTGGATAAATGCTTCTCAAATTTCTTCTGCTAACATTTTCTTGTGACACAGGGTAGTATAGATTTAGAACAGAAAAGAGAACTATACAATCTCAGTTTTACAAGGAAGGACAATTTTCTTATGTCTCTGCACCACTAGTCTCTGGCGAGGTCAGGGACAACAGTATTGTGGTTACAAAGTCAGTATCTTTCAGACATATATGAGGCAGTATGGTTTCATAAAAGGGCAAATATGAGATCGTACTGCTAACTGTGCAGTCTTTTTAATTTTTGGACCCCATCTGTCTGTCTACAAAATCATCCTCAATCTATATGGAGAATTCCTAGAGGGCTGCCACCATTGTCCCTGAACCCAAGGAACCCATTGCTAACTTTCTGGGAAATACCAGTACGATATTACATCCTCAGTTTAATAATAAAAATGTCCTGGTTTTTTTTCATATTTTATTTATATTTCAAATGTTTCCCCTTTTTCAGATCTCCCCTTTGGAACCTCCCCATTCCCTCCACCCTCCCCCTGCCACTATGGGGATATTCTCCAACCCACCCTCCCACCCACCCTCCCACTCTTGTCTTCCTTCCTTGTCATTCTCCTATACAGAATTGAGACTAAGTCTGGGGAAACAATTGAGGATTTACTCATCTCTGCTCATGGCTCTAGGTTACTTTCATTTCCACCTTGAGCGAGTGACTGTAACATACACATATCTCTTGAATTCATGAACAGTCTTCATTTTAATATTATTGGTAACATCTAGTTTATGGATATCAAGCAGGTTCCTACTAGGTCTTGCCAGGTCACCAAATACTGGTCTAATCAAGGAAGGAAGAAAAAGAAGGAACAATAAATAGATAAGGTGAATGATAAGTACTAAGAATAGTTACAGAAATGACATCATGATATACTTGCACCAAAGAAGCAGGCCTTGGGGCCTCTCATTACTCATACTGGAGCCCACAAAAGGCCATAGCCTAGTGCTCTGAAACACAGTACTCCCTGGCAGGTTTTTCTTCCTTGTCTTCAGGAGTTCCAGGTATATTGAGCTTAACATGGGGTGTCTCCAACAATGTTCTATGTCTAAGAAGATTTAATAATAAAAGTTGGGAAAGAAAATGATTTAGGTATAGTACTTTGAACTTACCATGATAAAAGAGATGATAGAATACTTTATTTAAGTTGCCAAATAGAAATGTGCTGGACATTATGACTGTATAAATGTTTTTATAATTATTATAATTGCATTAACTTTATATTTGAAAGAAAAAGAGCCTTTTATTGAACTAAAAAGGGAAATTGTAGAAAGAATATTTTGTATGTTGTATAGATGTCACCTGTCAATTAAAAAGCCTATGGCTTATGGCTTAGGCAGGAAATAGAAGGTTGAATATCTGGAAGGAGAAAGGACTCTGGAATAGAACCAGGAGCAAGAGATTTGCAGTAAAGATGTGAAGAGATAGATGCATGGTACCTGAGCACAGTTAACCAGTTATGTGGCAGAATATAGGTTCAAATAATTTGATTATTTAGTTATGATCTAGTCAGAATACATGCTATTATGGGCACAGTATTTGGAAATATATTTAGAATTGAGTCTTATATCTGGGAGCATGGATCTGGAAGGCAGAACAAAACTCAATATATGTATACACACTAATATATATATATATATATATATATATATATATATATATATGCAGTTGATGCCTATGTTTGTGCTACATAGACAAGCTTATAGAAGTCTTCATTTCCATTGTAAAATCAAATGGGATATTGGGATATTGACCTGGGAAAATGAAAATCACCAAGGACTTAACAAGTATGTGGGCCAGATATCCTAAAGACTGCAGTTAGTGCTGTTCTCATATGGGGAGCATTCCTTAAAAATATTTATTTTACTTTTCATAGATTGTAATCTAAGTATATAACTGCTTTCTCTTTTCTCATCCTAAAGTCTCCAATATACCTTTCCTTACTCTTTATGATTCAAAGCATTGTTATGCTTATCACAGATGAATACACATAATTTTTTCTAGTGTTACTCATTCTCTAGTCCATATTATGTTCTGTGTCTAATCTTTTACTCAACCTACAGTAAGCTTTAATGTATCTCCTGGTATAATAAAAATTAATTTGAGTTCTATATTTGTCTTTTTACTAATATGTATTAATTTATCATTTATTATTTATTACTATTAATTGCTGTTTTGGCCTTTTGTCCTGGGACTCCCTGGCCAAAACTCATGGCTATCTTTAATCTTATGATAATCCTCCTGACTCAACTTTCTATTTTCTAGAATTACAGGCACAAGCCACCATACCCAGCTTTGATTAGTTAGGTTTATTGAGTATCAATTTCTTCTACTCTAAAATGAGATTAGTTAGTAATCACCTGATTAATTTATAGAGTAAAACTCTCCCTTCAATCACTTACCATAGGACTTAGCTTAAGGTATTAATTTTATTTTTTTCATTTTCTTGGTTCCTGTTCATTGTCTCCAAACAGTTCCCATTACAATTATATTTTAGTTCTAAAACTAAGACAGAAACAAAGAATAAGGGTGAAATAAAATTAATAAACATCCAAAATCAAAGAAGTTGAGAAAAGAAAGACAAAAAAATCAATGTAAGAAACTACTGGCTTGGAATGAGGTACGAGATATGGGGGATAAATTTTTCTTTAGTTGGGATGTGGATGGATGTCAATATCATCTCTAAGCTTCCAAAGAAAACGGTAGATATACAACTTTATTTTTTCTTTTAGCACTAAATAAAGATAGGCAATATGGTTTCTAGACTGTGAGTTCTGCCTTAGAGAGTTCTGCATGAGTCAAAGAATGTACTAACGGGTGCCAAGAATACTGGTTTTACCCAACAATAAAGCATGTGCCTTGGGAAAGCACTATTTTTTCCTAGTATATATCTTCCTGCTGGCTAAATATCTTCTGTAAACAGGCACTGTGATTTAATTTATGTCCATATGGTTTAGAGTCAATCTTCATTGCCAATGTAATTGGATTTAGAATTACATAGGAGACACAGTTGTGTATATTTCTATGAGGATGCTTCCAAAGAGGTTTGGTGAAGGTCAGGTATTATTCAGCTGTCCCAGATGAACAAAAATGTAACGAGGAAAAAGTAAGTAGGGTGCTAGCATTCATCTCTCCTCTACTTATTGGTGAAATGTAACTATCCACTTCTCATTCCTATTCCCATGTTTCCTCTGCTCCACTAGACAGAAATCCTCTGAACTGGAAGGAAAACTAAACCTTTCCCACCCTGAACTCAGGTTCCTTTTTGTCAGATCTTTTGTTACAATTGGGAGAGTAACTTAGTCATTGGGCAATGATGAGAATATTGTCATTACATGTAAATAGACATAGAAAGACTCCAGCTTCTCTAGATGACCACAAAATCATGCAAGCATAGGATCAAACATAGAATAGTTTATGTAGCATTTAAAATGATAAGGAAATGTACAGAATTCATCATAGTTCAGAAGAAGATGACTAATCTACCATTGATATGAATTACAATGTTTGTTAAACATAAAATTGTTTTGAGACTTCCTGGTGTTTTCTGTCAGACTAATCTAGGAACCTAAGATGCCCATTTATAAAAGATATGCTCAGAAATGCAGGCAATCAGATCAAATAGCAGATCAAAAGGCACAAAGCTCCATTATTACTGGTATTTATCCTCAAAGCTGCATTGATTTTGACATTTTAAAATTATATTGACTCTGATCCTCTGCACTCCAGTCCACAAAAACTAAATCCTTAATTTAAGTTTTTATATTTAAAAGGATTCTCATGATGAGTGAAGCAGGATGCTGGGAACATCTTCTGAAAGTGAAAAACCAAGACACTGTTGTTTGAATTTAGAGAAAAATGAACTGAGTTTTCCTTCTTAGGCCAGTCTCATAAGAAGGAAGATAGCTGTTCAATATCATATCATATCATCAATTTTATACCTTTTTAATTTTTAAATAGTTTCACCTATTAGAGTGGAGAAGTTCATGTCTATGTACAATTTGGACTTTAGCCAATTTAGGGCATCTTAGAAGCTTTTTGGGTGCCCAGATTTCTCAAACACTAAGTTTGTAATTTATATGGTGCATAACAAATTATACTATATAAGAGAGAAAAATCAACAGATTTGCAACCAAAAACATGGACTTTCCATTATCATTCATTCTTTACTAATGGATTTTCCCCTTTCTAAACTAATTATTTTAGTTGGATATATGCTATGATTTCATTCAGTGATCCTATTCTATATTGTTTTTTCTGATTTTTATTCACTCTCTAGAAGTAGCTACTGGTGAGAAACTAGTTTTCACTTCTCAAGCCAGCTGATTAAGTATAAGCAATCAGATAGAGTAAAAAAAAAAAAAAAAAAAAAAACTTAGTAGAAAAATTGAATAACAGATAAGAAAGGGATTTTATTGTACTGATAACACTCATTTGAGTGACAAAGCAAATTGGAAAATAAATGAGACTTTTAGAATTTTGTGTAGATACAGTAGAACATTAGAAAGCAGAACAATAGAAGGTGAGTATTGACTATGAGAAAATGACTAAACATAGATAATGGACACTTTAATTATGGAGGATAAGCTTACTGTTCTTCTAGTTTTCATATTTATAGTGAACATTTAGGTCTTGTAAATAATTTCACACAAAGTATTTCATGATGAAAATTTAAATTCTAATGGGAAACTACAGATTCAGGATGGCTCTTCTAAATGTGTAGAAGATCATTGAGATAAATAGATTTGTGGTTTGGTTTCTTTAATTGTGTGATTTTGCAAGTTCCTTACACTAAAATTTTAATAAAAAAGGCAATGGGATATTCTATTTTCACCTTTTAGTTAATTTGGATGAGTTTGTAAATTTTATTGATTTTCTCACTTAGACACTTCAGTGTTTTTTTTTGTATTGTTTTGTTTGCTTCTGTTTTATGGATTTTAGATCTCAATTTGATAATTTCTTTCTAGAAACTCCTTTTGAATATGTTTTATCTTTTTGTTCTAGGGCTACTAGATGGACTGCTATGATACTGGTATGGGATCTTTTGAAATTTTATATAGGGCATTGGCATATACAAAAGTTCATAATGATGAACTTGCCTCTTATAACCACCTTCATTGTGTCCTGTATGTTTGTGCATGTTGTGTATTGAATTTTCAAAGAAAGAATACCAAAATAAATAAAATTAAAAGTGAAAGGGGCAACACAAAAATAGACACTGAGAAAACCCAGATGATAATCAAAACATGTATTCTAGCAAACAAGAAAATCTAAAAGAAATAGATAATTTTCTCAATAGATACCCCTTACCAAAGTTAAATCAAGATCATATAAGGAATTTAAACAGACTTATCCCTCATAGTAAAATAGAAGCTGTCTTACCACTACCACCACCACCTCCACCACAACCACCACCTCCATCACCACCACCACCACCACCATCATCAACACCACCACCATCACCACCACCACCACCATCACCACCACCACCACCATCACCACTACCACCACCATCACCACCACCACCACCATCACCACCACCACCACCACCACCACCACCACCCTGGGTCCAAATTGTTTTAATGCAGAGTTCTACCAGACTTTCAAGGGTAGTAAATGCCAATATTTCTAAAACTTTCACATGAAATGAGCTGAGCTAGTCCGTACTACTCTGAACTATGATCAACTGAACTACTCCAAAGTGAACTTAACCCTACTGCATTCCCTGAACTCAACGGAACTGCACTCACTAAACTGCCTCCCCATTCCACACCCGTTTTGTACTGCTCTTAAGTAGCCTCTATTTCTGTCTGTTCTTCTATGAGTTGTGAATATCCTGTCCCTTACTCATTTGGTCAAATCTTTCTCTGATTCATCCTTTGTCTGCCCCTCAATATACATCGCTTTCCAAACATGGCTGCTTCCTTCTACAAGCCAACTTTACCTTCATTATTTGGGATTAAAGGTGTGTGCTAAGGGCATATTTGTATTCCAGCCAGAGGGATTAAAGGTATGTATTGTATTCCAACCAGGTCACATAGACCTAGAAGTTCTTTGGTTGTGATCTCTTGCCAGAACAGCCAAGTCATTGGATTAAAATTTCTCTACACCAAATCTAAGAATACATCAAAAGGTTCATCCACCGTGATCAAATCAAGTAGGCTTCATTGCAGAGATTCAGGGATGGTGTAAATAAATAAATCAATAAATGAAATCCACCAAATAAACAGGGTGAAAGACAAAACCTACATGATTATCTTATCAGATACAACAAAGTCATTTGACAAAATCCATTGCCCTTCATGATAAAATTTCTGGAGCAATTAGGAGTACAGGAAGCCTACCTCAACATGATAAAGGCAGTTTACAGCAAGACCATAGCCATAAATGGAGAGAATGTGTGTGTGTATGTGTGTGTGTGTGTGTATGTGTGTGTGTGTGTGTGTGTGTGTGTAGAGAGAGAGAAAGAAGCACTTGTTCAACCATGTTCAACCATGTTCATTATTGCTCATAACAGACAGAAATTGGGACTGATTTAGATGTCTCTTAACACAAGAATAGATAAAGAAAATATAGGACATTCTCATAATTAGGTATTATTCAGCAACTGAAAAACAAATTACAAAAATCACAGGTAAGTTAGTGGAATTAGAAAAAAAAGTTATTCTTAATGAGATATCAATGACCCAAGAAAAAAAAGCATTAAAAATTATATATATTCATTTGTTTATAGATATCAGCTATTAAGTCAATGATAACCAAGCTACAATCCATAGATCCACAGATGCTAGTTAGGTATGAAGTAAGGGACAGTGAGTGAGTACCAGGCATATGTATCTCCATAGGAAAAGAACATTGGATGTATAGTTGTGGATAAATGAGGGTAAATTAGAACAGAGGGATCAGGTAGAGAGAAGGGGAAAGAGGGGAATGAGAAAGAGAACACAAGGAAAGATAGCTAAAATTAAAGGCCATTTGAAGGGTAATATGGAAGTAATGGATGCTTTCTAAACTATATACATATATAAATGAAATATTAAAATGAATTCACATGAGAGACAGATCCCAAAATGGACATCTCTTGGAACCAACTGAGACTTCCAATGCTGAGGTTGGGTTACAAAAATTGAGTTGTTCACCAGAGAGGTCACATGGGAGTTCCAAATAATCCAGGAAGTTTCCAAGGCAGTATGCTGTTTTCCATAAACTGATGGCAATTTCCCATTGCTGAAGACAATATCTAAATAACACACTGAACTGGAATATTTGAGCTGGTGCCTACACAAAGCCTTCATCCTTATATGCCAGGACAGGGATGCACTCTTCATGCTGCTAAAAGAGAATATAAACAACAAGCCTTCCATAAACCCTTGGATCTACAGGGATGCCCTGCCTGTAAAATATACTATTCCAATGGTAGCACAAAGGTTGTAGGGGTAACCAACCAATATTTCATTTGACTTAAGCACCATTCCAAGAAATTGAACCCATACCTAATATTTTATAGATGGCCAAGAACCGGAGACTAGATAGCCAGGAACATAGAATAAAACTAAACACTAATATTCTAAAACAACAACGAACAAACATTCACCACCAACAACCCAATAAAACTAGCAATAAAATGACTCCTAATGACATTCTAAAGTACTCATAGATCAGTGTCTTGATCAGCCACCAGCAGAGAAGCTTTCTTCTGTAGCATGTGGGAACAAATACAAAGACCCATAGCCAGATTTTATAGAGAAAATGTAAGATTTGGATAAATTTAGCACTAAAAGGGATATCACCCTCAAATCCCTCCTCTTGGGGCCCAGGGAAACCCATAGAAAAGGAGGTGAAGAGTTTAGGAGCAAGAAGGTGCGAAAAACACCAAAAAAGTTTCTAAATCAACATTATCTATACACATCATATGCACTCATGGAGACTGAGGCAGCTTACACAGTGCCTGTCTGGTTCTAGACTAGCTGAGTCTACAGCTGAAAGAGGTGGACATATGCCCCATTCCTAACCGAAAAGTTACCTCCAACTGAGAACTTGAAAACCAAAATTACTTCTTTTTAAGGAGGACTCACTGGAGGAAACAAACGACCTGACTACTTGTAGGGGTACATAGGGGTGCGCTGTGTGCTCAGCAGTAGATGACCAACAGAAGTCAAACTCACATCTTTAGAAGTTCCCTGATTCTTTAAATGTCTTTTTATTTTTAATTTTATATTAATATATAATTCTCTCTCTCTCTCTCTCCCTCCCTCCCTCCATCCCTCCCTCCCTCCCTCCTATAGGTCCTTTGTGTATGTATTATGGCTTTCAGTTTATTTTTGCAACAAGTGGGTCTCTTGATCCTTATAATTTCTCGCAGGCTCATTTTCCTCTGTTTTGTCTCATTCTAATGAGTTATTTTTTCCTTTATCTCACATCTTAGTATATTTTATTATTATCATTTAAAATATTAATATTTCAAACATGCATGGCTGTTCATTAAAATAATGTTCAGTATGAAAATAAAATGGGATTTTGACATGAAGCTAATTCTGTAGATGTTATTTTGCAGTGTGAACACTAACAATATTATATTTTTCAATCAGAACTTGTGTTTTCTCTATGTTTTTTCTTAAAATTTCTTTCATCAACATTTTGTAAATTCTATTATGCATATATTTAACTCTTTAATTTATGTCTAAGTAATTTATTCTATTTGTTACTATTACAGGTGGGATTACTCTCTCATTTCAGATGGTTATTGTTAGCAAACAAAACTGTAACAGACTTTTATATGCTGATTTTGTTTCTTGTATTTTTTCTGAATGTATTTGTGAGTGCTATTTTTTAAAAAATATTTATGTACTTACATCCCAGATGCTGACACCATTCTCCACCCCTTTCACCTCTGAGAGAGTGCCTCCATAGGTACCTCTCTTCTACTTTAGTCCATCAAGTCTCTGCATGATTGGGCACATCCTCTCCCACTGAGGCCAGACAAGGCAACCCTCTGTGGCATATGTGCTGGGGGCCTTGGACCAGCTCATGTATGCTCTTTAGTTGGTAGCTCAGTCTCTAGTAGCAATCAGGAGTCCAGGTTAGTTGACAGTGTTGGTCTTCCTGTGGGGTTGCCACCACCTTCAGCGTCTTCGATTCCTCCCCACTCCTGTAACTCTTCCATAGGGGTGCCTGACCTCTGCCCAATGTTTGGCTGTGGGTATCTGCGTCTGTCTCAGCTGCTGGGAAGAGCCTCTCAGAGCATGGCCATGCTAGGCTCCTGTCTGCAAGCACAACATAACATCACTAATAGGGTCCGGGATTTGTACCAGCCCATGGGATGGGTCTCATGTTGAGTTGGTCACTAGTCGGCCATGGTTTCAGTCTCTGCTCCATCTTTGCCCCTTCATTTCTTTTCAAAAGAACCAATATAGGGTTGAAAGTTATATAGATCAGTTGGTGTCCTCATCCCTTCACTGGAGGCCCTCTATGGCTAATAGAGGTGGTCTCTTCAGGTTCCATATCCCTGCTATTGGACATCTCAGCTAAGGTTACCCGCATTGAGTCCTGGGAGCCTGCCCCACCCCAGGTCTCTGGGGCTTCCTAGAGATTCCACCTACTTCTATCCCAGACCCTGGCAGCTGTATATTTCCATTCATTCTCCTGACCCTCTAGGCCTCTATCTTTCCCCATACCTGATCCTGTCCCCATATTCCCCTTCCCTCTTCCACCCACGTCCCTGCTTCCCTCTGCCCCACATGACATTTTTGCCCCCTTCTAAGTTGGATTCATGGTTATTGTTCTTGTTTTTCTTTTATCCTATAGAGAAAATTACTTATAAGGACAACTTTTGACAATTAAGTACCTATGGTATATATATATTTTAAAACCTCAGTGGAAGTATCTATGTTTAAATTATACTAGTCCTAGAAACATATAATCATCAGTGGCCTCTGAACTGTGAATCCTGTAAACTACAATAATAACAGGTCTGCCAAGATGCACTTATAGGTATGATAGGGGAATGAATGTTACATTGGGTAACCTTAATTTAAGGTGTACTCTGAAGGAAGAAACTCATACCTGATATTGATCTTGTCAAAAATCTGTGTTGGGGAAGTTCATAGGCTCCAGTGTTGTTTTTACCACTATTATTTTGCAAACTGGACATAATATCAAACTGCCTTCTAAATACAAACCTCTATATCCAATTATTAGTGTAACTTCCAATCCACACACAAAGATGTTCTTTGTGCAGTAGACAGGGGTTGATGTAGAGATTCAAACAATTGGTCAAAGCACAGAAACTAAATGTCTGTGGAGGGCTTAGCTATATATAGAACATCTATATCATACCCCATCACAAGGTTCAGAGACAATTCCAGAAGATGGAACAAAAAATATAAGAGACAGAGTTCTGGGAAGACTGGGGTGAAATGAGATATGACAGGGCTGTTATATCCATGAACTCACAGTTACATCCATGAACTGAGAGTTACTATGCTTGCCTGTAAATTCGTATGCAGAATCAAACCAATCAACATTTCAACATGTAATGGGAGGATGTGTGAATTATTATCCCAAGATTGGGACCTATTGATGTTGATGGATATTAGAGAGGGCTAGTCTATTTTCTTTAGAAGTATGGACCCTAGTAGGTCAGTAATGCTCTAGTGTGTGACCCATGCTTATGCATGTGGGTAGCAATAATTGAACTTAATGTATTATTATAAAGAAAGAGGACATGAATTTGGGGAGGTGGAAGAAAAAAACGTGTGAAGACTTGGATGAAAAATATGATTTAAGCACATTTAATTCATATATGAAATTTTCAGAGAATAAAAATTTTTTAAAAAAAATTAAACAACCAAAAAAATGAGGTCTTAATTTTCTAGTGAAAAAGAACCATCATTCTTTCTGTCATCCAACATGAGCTTCCCTGCAGTTCTCTTATTCCAGAGAACATCAGAAACATCAAGGATACAGGTCTGAGTTCAAACAAAAGTAGATTAAAGAAAGACTATATCCTAATTTGAATGGATCCCGCGTGCCATACAAAAGAAAAACATAAAGTGCTCTCAAGATTTTAGATATCTTTGCCTTTGACCAAATAATGTTTTAAATGGCACAAATGTGTCATTTAAAGCCCAGATGGCTTTCCTGTATTATTTTATTGAACAATCCTTTCATCTATCAAAAGAACTGATCTGATTTGCTGTTTTAACTATTTGCTTTTCCTGTAAAAAATATTCGAGATGGAAATAGCATTAGAGATATTCTTTCCCATGTATTAAACACATTTTGCATGAGATTAAAGGAATCACTGTGCAGAATATAAGGTAAAGCCTTTGACATGGCCCACATACTCTGAATGCAAAATTTCTTCATCATCTGCCTTTTAAACTCACAATTTCCTCATTAACAGAATTTGAGCTTTATTGCACCACAGTGTTTAAGTAGATGCCTGAACTTTATAAATAATGTAGCTTTTGTGGCAAGTCAAATGAATTCTATTTACTTTTGATTTCCAATGATTCTGACAATCAATTGATGGCCAGTTTAAGTATTTTTCATGTCAAGACTAAGAAAAAGAATGACACTTATGGAGTTTTGGAACATTGCATTTGCAAGTCAACAACGTGGATCACAAATAGCTTGATCCAGCAACAGTCATTTTCCAATAGTAAGAAATTAATCACCTGGGAAACAAGGTAAAGCAAATGTGTCCAGGGACAAAGTTGTTGCTCTCAAGCTCTGGAGGATGGCTCCTGAATGTTTCAGCCCTCGTGGGCTGCAAGGAATAATCCCTGAAAATATTAATAAAAATCCTATCAAGATATGAGGAGCTCTGGGAATAGGCCATGGACACTCAGGTGTGCATGTTGCCAACATAAAATATTATATTATAGGAAACTAATATAACTTACAAGTTTTAGTTGTCTTAATTATAGTCTGCAGCTGTTATGGAAACTAAAAATAATACAACTGTCACCATCAAAATGTACTTTTAAAGGAACGGCTCAGCAAATAACATTGTGGTGAATGCCTTATAAACAATAAATTTGAATGCTTCCTATTTAAAGCACATGAGTAGATTCTCTCATGCAGCTGGTAAATTTTTCTAAGCTCTTAATTCCTTTGAGTTAGGAAGATATACCTTCAAGACTCATGACCAAATTGAACACTCAGGAACTTCTGCATTAGGTACAAATTATAATTTTTTATAGCATGTTTTCTATGACTTTTCTAAGTTCTTTTAAAGATTTCCTTTTTTGGGGTGCCTTGGAGTATATAATGATTTTCATGCTTGTTTCCGTCTAATATGAAATGTTTATTTCAAAATAAATAAGAGGGAAAAGAAAAAGTAAAGAAAAATATAAATTACCATCTCAATGGTAATTTTAATTGTCAAGTCTGTAAGTACAGCCTTGGATTATTGTCACAGCATGATATAGAAATGTTATTCAACATCAAAAACACGATTAGTAAATTTATTGTGCACATAAGACTTTACCATACTCCTTTAGTGAAAACCATAGTATTAAATGATACTCTCATATAGTAGTATAATAAAAATTCATTTGTCAGCTTTTAGGTTAACATATGCCTTTTCTTGTTCCATAAATACAGGGATAGACTTGTACTTATAATATCAAAGTAATTACTATGTAGTAAAAATTCTACCAACCAGAGATTGGCTTTCTTTGTAGTAATTAGTGGCAGAAAGCTTTAGTCTTTATATGGTAAGATTTCTGTATTTATCAAGTTTTATAATATTAAAGCATATGTCAAAATACTAATATATTGTTATATTAGTATTTTGTTGGTATTTATTAAAATCATAGAAAGCAGAAGTCAGAAAGCTGGGCTATTTGGCAATAATATTTGAGTACATTTAATCTGGTCTTGTAACCAATTAGAGACTGAAGACAAGAGACACTTAAAAATTTAAGATTGTTCATTTATAATAAATTGAATTATGAAGGAAAGAAGTAGTTTCCTTTTCAGTATTTTCCTTTTTAATATTTTAATATTTCTCATTATAAATGTATACATTTCTTTAAGACAGTAGTGGGATTTTTTGTTACTGGAGGCCATTGAGGATGATTTCTAATTATCAGCTTTGTATACTACTGCCTATTTCCTGTAACACTAAAAAAGGGAAATGCCACAAGTGCACTCTGTAGGACATAAAATGTAGAGGACTTCACTGAGATCCATTAAGGAAAAACTTCATCCTAGAAAAAGAACAGAATCAAGGTTCTATCTCTGTCCCTGGATGTAGGCATGACATTCTGATTTGTCTCAAAGATTAGAACATTACATACTATTGTTTCTTCCTTTAGTAGGCACTTCAATATAGCCTGTCAACCACAATAGCACAGATAGCACAGCATAGGAAACATGATTCACTTGAAGACAAGATAAGGAAATGGGAAGAATACTGATTGTACTTATGCCTTCCAGGAGATCCTCCTGTGATGAATCTGCTGACAAAGCCTCTACCATTCAACAATGCTAAGCCTGCCAACTTTTCCAAGTTTCAACTCAAAAATCCTAATTTATGCCTTTATTTATGTGTATTATCTTTCCACATATTGTCTAAACACAGTCACTTTTCCTTAACACTGTGTTTTTACTCTCTCTGAAGCTCTCCCTCCCCCATTCTGCCATGCAACTACTTTCCAACTTCTATTGAGGAATGTGTGATTTACTTGAACCTAAAGTCCAAAGGCACAGCTTTCTCCTTTCCTCTTCATTTCTTTTCTCAGCAGCTACTGAGATTTTCATCTTGCCCACTCTGTTGTTTTCTTTTCAAACTCTAATAAAAATAATAGTCTAACTTCTTTCTGAGACTGCTTTTAAATTCTTAAATCTTAAATTCTTAAACGTTAAAACTCAATACTGACTGGTGGGCTCAATTAGAGACTAAATAAACTTTGAAGTAATTGACCAACTTTGTTTCCCTGCTGGCTAATGAGAAAATGTCAGACAACGTTTTTGGATGCTGATTTGTTTGCTTTTCTGATGGCTAGTTCTCTGAATAAAATGAATTTTAAAAACTTTTTTTCCTAGTTTTGCCTATGTGCTAGGTAGCAGAGCCCTAGTTACACAACTAATCAAAGACAGATAAGGAAACAAAATAAGGGTATTTATTCATATCATGTCATCTAGCCTATTGGTAAAACAAGACAGCTATTATATCTGTCTGCTAGAGAAACAGTATCTCCTACATCTTGCTGGCTAGGTAGTTACAAACCTGTCATGAAACAGCAGAAAAAGACAGACCAATTTTAAGATAATAAAAATAAATGTCTCTATAAGACTCAGCAGGATATAGAAAGACCAGCATTCCTTTCCATCTATCACTGGAGGAAAGAGCTCAGATTTATTTTATAATTCTTCAACAAACTAAAACCTTGAGCCATTTAAGAGTGATCCTAAATACAGTCTGCTCAAAAATGAAAATACATGTGGGTGTCTTTCTTAAAAAGACTACAGAGATTGAATCTTAGAACCAGGAAGAGCAGGGTGTGGATTTGCCATGGACTTTATTGCAAATTCATGATCTGTAAAGGTCAGATCTTTCTTCCCAGGAGACCTTGCAAAGTGCATGAACAGAAACTTAAACTGTTGCGGGTTTCCTTCTACTATGCCATGAAGCTTCCTAGAGCTCTCTTTCCAGTGGACCTTATTTGGTTGTGAACAAATTGTCTGTGACTCTGTCATTCAAATAGATTTGTTCCCAGGCACCTAAAGTAAACCTCATTTGTGCTACACTGCTCTTAGACACGATACTCAGGACACTCAGGGTCACAGGTCACAGACACCTAGGGACCTGCCTCAGTATTCAAATGGAAGCATGCTTCTGTCTATCCAAAGTCACAGCTCTGGCCTCAAAAAGAATAAGAGATAATATGTGCTTGAGCCACATACAAGTGACCATGACACAGGAATATAGAACAGGTTTAGACAATTTCATGTTTTTTTTATGCTAAGAAAGACTTAACTCAAGGCATTTTTCAAATACACTGGTAGAAATATTGAATATGCAGGTTACATATGTGGAAAAGTCTCTGCTATAAAAATCTCAAATCCTAGCCAGGCAGTGGTGGCTCACGCCTTTAATCCCAGCACTTGGGAGGCAGAGGCAGGCAGATTTCTGAGTTCGAGGCCAGCCTGGTCTACAGAGTGAGTTCCAGGACAGCCAGGGCTACACAGAGTAAACCCTGTCTAGAAAAACAAAACAAATAAAAACAACAAAAACAAAACATAAAACAAAAACAAAACAAAACAAAAAAACCCTCCAATCCTAATATGTAACATCTAGTAAAATTATAGGATTGGTAGAAGCTGACAGTTTGTTCATATAATCCAAAAGGAGTCCTATTGATCATGAGGATGTTAAGTCCCACACAGAGGTAGGCAATAATCAGTGGTTAGTTGAGTAAAATAGCCTAATAGTGTGACTCTGGACCTGCAAACTAACAGCTTCTGCACAACACAGTGCTGTGAGTTATCAGCTGTGTGCAATCTTTAATGTCGCTGTGGCTTTAGCCTGGAACTTCAGCTTCTACCTCATGACCCTCATAAAGATAAAAGGACAAATCCAATCACCCACTTTGTAAATTTTCTGATAAACCATTCAGTACTGTGCCCTAAAAATGGGTTTCTCCCATACCAAATTGTGGGACTTGAATATATAAGAAATAAAAATTAACTTTTTGTGGGATCCAGAGATTCTGTTGATAAATGTGTTTTAATTTCTTTTAATTCTTTAAATTAAGAGAAAAATGCCACTTATTTATTCATGTATCAAATGTCTATTAATCTTAACATTACAGTTAGGTGCCCCAGATGCTTCCTCTCAATGGTATAGTTTTACTTTCTATTGATAGTGACATTATAAATAAAAACATTTTTAATTTATACAAACATGTTAGACTTTTCCACCTGTTCACTAAGGTACCTTAACTATCCAGTGAATACTAATAAAGTTTGTAGTTAATACCAAGTTCTCAAAGAACCAACCCTCTATTCCACTAGTTCATTTTCTATTCTCATATTAATTTAGTTATTACAGAATTATAAAAAGACAGCTCAGGCAGTAGTTCAATTTTACAGCTATCCCACTGCTCCTTTTTAGAACATTATAGACTATTATTCTTTATTCCACCATGCAAATTTAAGGACAGGTTTGTCATCCTCTGGAAAAATAGAAAAAAAAAATTATCCTATCAGGTAGGATTAAATGCATAGAGTTCACTGGAGAAAATTGCAACAAAAAACATTCAATTACAAAAGAAAATTTTTCTATTATGTTACATGACTTTTCTCACTTGAAAGATTCTTTTAAAATTACCATTGACAATTGATTATTGTTTACATATATGGTCATACCTGAAAACATGTATTTACAAATGACATTATATGTACCAAGAAAATAGTGCTTGCATATTTGGAAAAATACACACACACACACACACACACACACACACACACACACACACCAATCAAAAACGCTGATTCTTTTACAATTTGGGTTTGTATATTGAAAGTTTGTGGAAATGCATTTTTCATAATGCATCAAGAGCTTCTTGTTCTTCTTGTTCTTCTTGTTCTTGTTCTTGTTCTTCTTCTTCTTCTTCTTCTTCTTCTTCTTCTTCTTCTTCTTCCTTCTTCTTCCTCCTCCTCTTCCTCCTCCTCCTCCTCCTTCTTCCTTCTTCCTTCTTCTTCTTCTTCTTCTTCTTCTTCTTCTTCTTCTTCTTCTTCT
>JADRCH010000027.1:19179304-19235736 GCA_019843965.1 Rhynchomys soricoides
CTTCTTCTTCTTCTTCTTCTTCTTCTTCTTCTTCTTCTTCTTCTTCTTCTTTATTTTTATTATAATTTTTTTTTGGTGTTGACAGTTCAATTGTGCATGAACTATAAAACTTTTGAAAATGTCTTTCAAAATTTTATGTCTTTCCACCATTCAATTTCATGTCACGGAAATCCAATAAAATACTGACCAACTAGAACCCAAACCTGTGGGAATCTTCACACTGTTTCTGACAGTGATGTAAATAGCTGTAGTAAATAATTCTTCATAGGTTTTTGGTAGGAATTTATTTACAAGTTAAACAAGAGTATTGAGAATATACAACTTAATTGGAAGGGTTAGCTCTAGTTTTCTTAAGTCAGGTTCACTGATTTCATATATTTTCTATGCATTCATTGTTAGCAACTATTTATTTTTTTGCTTTATCTCTTGATTCTGAGTTACAACATCTATAACATGTTGGAAGAATTTTGAGTTGAAAAATGCATGCACAAACTCTAGGCTTTTGCTTTGCTTGTTGCCTAACTAACAAGAAGTAATGTCAGATGCTAATATTAGAAAAGTCTTTCAAAAGTGTTGTTCTCTCTTTATAAACTAACAAAGATCCAATCAACCTCAGTTTACTCACACAACACATTAAAACACGAAAATGATATTCTGAGTAGCTATGATGCCTTTGGGCCAAACCTTCCTGGCATTGTTTTTTGTAACCTTTGGGACTGAAATGCAAAAACAATAGCATAAGAAGAAAATTAACTGGGATCGAAACCAGCTACTCTAGATTAGTTTGACTCGTGACTTATAAAAAATTCAACCAGTGCTAAGCTGAGGATTGTGCATCACAGAATACTGACTAACATATAATAGATCTTTCCAGAAAGATGACTATTAGGGTCTATACTTTTATCTTTATAACATTCATAAACATTATCTTCATTAAAATCCAAAACTTTCTGAAATAATGCTGAATTATTAGTAATTTCTTTATTTTAAAGCATTACTTTTGATTCCTTTTTTAAATCACAATTTTAGCAGTATGTTTTTAATCTAAATACATTAATTCTATTGTGTGACCTTAAAATAGCTTAGGCATTTACTATATTTTGTTAGGCTAAATTACCAGTTCATGATGATTTAAAAAATGTCAGCCAAGGAGCCCAAGGGACTCTTTATGACAAAGTTCATTTTGAGAAAAGAAAAATAGTGCAATTGAAGGGTAATCCATACATAGGTGTGAGGGAAAGGAAACTACCAAAAGCCAGAGGAAAACATGCCACTTCTGCCACATCATCCTTAGCCCACAATGATTGTTTTGCTGAGCTTATAGAAAATGTTCAGTGTTTTACGTATTGGGATAATTCTTGCTCTTTTCTTCATGGCTTTTGCAGATACATACAACTTTTGCTGATTCTACAACCACACAGTCAGTGTAGCAAGTCTGCAAGGATGAGGAAAGAGGAGGAAGTTATCCATCCCTTCTAGGAATAAATCTGCATCGAACCAGCAGTATAAAGGAATTACTAGATGTTAGAATAGCACCTACTTTCCTGTTCTGTGTTCTCAGTTTACTTCCCAAAGAATTGAGATAAGTTTAAGATGAGATTATTTTTTCTCCTCAGTGTTGAAATGCATAACTGTTCACACAGTCTTTATATATCCAAATTCCAAAATGTGGGCTTTATATAAAGTATCTCATATATTGATATCTCAAAACCCAATATATAGATCAGGGTAGAGCTTGTTAATAGTACAGAGTTATACTTCTAAGTGTTGGCCGTGGATTCTTCCCAATGAGGTTTTAGTCTGGTGTCCTGTGAGTGTATGTCACATTATACTCCACAGAGGACAACTACTGTACAGGGGAGACCCAAAGGAGGCTGAGGAAGGAAAATCAGGAGTTCGAGGACAGGTTGGGATACCTAGCAAGTTCCAGGCCAATTGAGTTGTATAGTAAGATTCTGTCAAAAAACCCAATACCCTAAACAAAACAAAATAAAACAAAAAAAAGTCCATTAATCCTGGAAAGAGACCCATATTTCTCCTATGTTTCTGGTATTCTCTGTATACAGTATCTACAAGATAGTGATGATAAGACTGGCTTTGCAAGAACTGATTCTTATAAACACAGTTTTTAGCATTCTCTTTTACTGATATTGCCAGTTAAAGCAGACTCTCCCGCCACAACTTGTCTGTTGGAACTGTTACAACACAGCAACATCCACACTGAAATGTCTTCTGAATTATCTTCTTTACTATATCTCAAAACATGTTGATATTAAAAATTATTTTTGAACAATTTACAGAAATAAATTTTTATAATACAGTTATAAAATTTATAGCTGTAGCTCTACATTGGCTTAAGTAAGTGAAAATTTGTATGACATGTGCTTAATGAATCGCAACCATGAGGAAGTTCTACATTTTATAGAGGGTCAATTGCCCTTTTTTTCAGTGTGCCCAAGTCAGTAAGTTCATTATTGATAGGCAACATAGAAAGAAACAAATTATACAAACTATTGGGAAAATTATACCATAAAAAGAAAACAAACACAATATTTTTTAAATTATTTTGTTTTGTTAAAATAAATGCATTATTAAAATATCTTTATGTCCTTTAACCGAGACCTTGTAAATTTATTCTAGCACATAATTTTACATCTGATTACCTGGGCACATATTAAATTATTAAAGCAAAGTATATATGGGTATATAATTCAATGGCATGGTCTTATGAGGCCAGTCTGGGCTATCTAGTGAGTTCTAGACTAGACTGGGTTATAGAATGAGACCCTGCTTCAAACCATAGATTTCAAAAACACAGTTGTGAAAAGATTTTTTTCTATTTCTGTGCAGGTAGGAAGGTAAACAAACAAATGAACAACAATAAATCCAATATTTCTTAAGACTTTGTACAAAGAAAGAAATTAGGAGTGGT
Organism: Rhynchomys soricoides; assembly: GCA_019843965.1. Lineage (NCBI taxonomy): Eukaryota > Metazoa > Chordata > Mammalia > Rodentia > Muridae > Rhynchomys > Rhynchomys soricoides. The sequence goes on from JADRCH010000027.1 coordinate 19,182,237, forward strand.
CTCTTCTGTTTCCTGGAACAGTCTCTTTATGTGACACAGAGTAAGAATCAGATTATATAAATTAATGATCATTCATTCCAGGGGCTTTGAAGATGGCTCATTGTAGGCTTGCTGTTGCCTGAGGAGCCCAGCATTAATTTAAGAAGCTATACAGAGAACCTCTATAATTCCAGTGCTAGGAGGCAGAGACAGGGGGATTCCTGGAGCTCACAAGTCATCCAACATATGCCAATCAGTTAGCTCCAAGTTCTGTAAGGTAGCCTGTCTCAAAAAGAGAGCAGCTAAGGAAGATACCCAGTTTAGACCTCTGGCCTCCACACCAGCAAATACTCAATTCATGATGGCTTTTTTTCTATATTAATACTCTCTGCACATCCCAGTCTTTTCCTAGTGTCTTAGGATTATCATTGCTGTGATGAAACACTGCAACCAAAAGCATCTTAGGCAGGAAAGGGTTTACTTGGCTTACATTTTCATATCACTAGGTATGAGTCGCCATATTGAGTTGAGGATTCATATCAAATATTTCCCTTTTCCTTTTCCTGTTACAACAGCAAAAAAAAAAAAAAAAAGATTAAACAGCAAAAAAATTTAAACTAAGCAGATTTTCAATTGACAAGTCATTACTAATTATTAAACTCATGGAGATTATATCAGAATTGGTTTTCATATATACTAAGTTGAAACATAGGAATATAAGACTTCATAATAAGGAAGTCCAAAGCAGTGACCAGGAGGCTTTTTCTATTTCCTGTTGACATGGCTTTGAGATATGTGAATTTTGAAAAGCAAGGAGGAGAACTGGTGTGGGCACTGTGTGGAAAAATGTATTTAATCAATTGTTCAATTCATTGTGTGTGTGTGTGTGTGTGTGTGTGTGTGTGTGTGCTTATATGTGTGTGTGTGTGTGTGTGTACATGCTTACCAAGCATGTAGAGAAGCTTGTTCTCTCTATCATGTAGATCATAGGGATAGAGCACAATTCTTCAGCCTTCTTGGCAAGTGTCTTTACCTACTGTGCACCTTGATAAAAACAAAAGATGTACTTTTAAACATATAAGGACTTTTTTAAAATTAGTTGAGAAGTTTGTACAATGTATTTTGATCATGTTCACTCCCTCTCTCTCAATTCTTCACAAACGTGTGTGTGTCTGTGTGTGTGTGTGTGTGTATGAGAGAGAGAGAGAGAGAGAGAGAGAGAGAGAGAGAGAGACTAAATGAGTACTTGAAGCATCATAGAATCCTTATAATGAAGTGTTGTTTAGTTTGAACCATGAAGGTTGGAGAGAAATGCAGTAGGTGGATATTTGAGAAAACAATATGTAGATTCATTGAAAACTATATGATATAAATACCTCAGTAGGATGTGTGGTGAGCACATAGAAGATTTCTAGGACTTGATTTTTCTAGAACACAGATTAAGAAAGTAGTAAGCTGGGAGGTAGTGCCAGCTGAACCCAAAAGGATGGGTGTCATGCTCAAGACAAGCTTTTCTTGGTCATTACAGTTGTTAAGCAGAGGATTAAATGATTTTGTGTTGCTGTCATAAAATATTTGAGCCTGAGTAATTTATATAGGGAAATTTATTTACTCTAGTTTTGGAAGATGGAAAATCTATCAATCAAAGTACCAAAGTTCTGTTTCTGGTGAGGTGCTGCTACTGTAGTGTCATGTTGCAAATGGCAGAGGGGCCCTGGCTGGTTGTAACCAAACCCTTTATAAGGCTGATAATCTAATTCAAAGGATTCCTGTTTCATGACTTCATCATCTCTCAATGGTCCCAGCTCTTAAAGCTGTCACATTGTGTCATTATTTCAACACATGAATTATCAAAGATATTTAGACTATAAAAATTAACAAGAACTGAAAGAATGTCTCCAATATTTAACTAAGTGCACAAATGGGAAGATTAATGAGAGACTTGGATTTTGTGTATTTCTTTTTGAAGAGGGAGTACTCTTTAATAACATTTTAAAATAATTAAAAGGTTTAATTTTCAATAAAGTCAGACAAAAGACATTAATAGGAACTATTTTCTGACTATATAATCTACTTATCCCTGAATATACCACACACACACACACATATACACACACACACACACACACTTTCAGTTTACTGTTACTCTTGTTGAATCTCATGACGTTAAGGCCCCTTAACCATAGGCACTGATAAATCAGACTTCATCAAAATAGAAGCCTGGTGCTCTTCAACAAATGCCATGAAGAAAGTGAAGGTACACTGGATGAAAGAAGGCATCATGAGTGATGTCTAAGGTTGGTTTCAAATATGATCACCCAAGCCAGCCAAAGTTTTGGAACTTCACAGCGAAAAGTTTTAAAGGTCAACACCTACAGAACAAGGTTATCACTCAATAGGAAAACACATGTTAAAACTCAATGAGATGCTACTTTGCACACACTAGAATTAAAATGATAAAAGAATGGCAACAGGGCACATAGAACTAGTCAGCGGCAGAACAACCACTGCCAACAGCTCATCACTTGCTGGTAAAATTGACTGTAATTCACTGTAGATCCAGCAACTTATATCCAAGCACTCACAGAAGCAATTAAAACATGCATTTATAGAAGATACTTGATTTTGTGTATTTTTACAATAACCATATATGACTTATGGAGAGAGAGATAGAGAGAGAGAAAGAGAGAGAGAGAGAGAGAGAGAGAGAGAGAATGCCAGCAGGCTTTACTGGCATTTAGGTACAGAGATTAGATATCATGATGAAGGGATTTCAAAAGCCAATTGCAAAATCCATGATTGTTTGGGGCCATGGTTATTTCTTTCAGCAAAACTCTGAGCTCAATTTCTGTGTTTACAATGAGTCACCTTGCCAGGAGATTTCTTCCATTAAAGTTCCCATGTCTCACTGAGATTTCATCACCTGTAAATCTATTGATCATTTGATGCCCAAGGCATCAATATCTGTGTCATTATTTGCTCTCACATGATGAATCTGATTTTTATGTTTTGCAGCTTCGCCATGTGAGTAGTGTTCTACAGAGGTCTTGCTTGCTCTCCCCCTTCCCAAGTAACTGCAATTAGAACAAATATGTACAATTAAGGTATTATTAAGTGTGTGAACTTCAATAGTATGTATACATATACTACCAAAATTCTATAGCACCCCTGCTATCCTTTGATTCATCATCATAAGGAGAAGCCAATGTTGTAAAATAATACTTTATCCCAAAAGATCTCAGTCAGTAAGGATTGAGAAACATGTAACCCCAATATTATGACTTTGGGTAATCTGTCCATCAAAAAACTATATGTTGAATGGTTCCAAGTTACACATTTGGTAATTTATTCTAAAAAGGATTACAGTTATGATTTTTATATGTGTTTTAAGGTAAAACAGAATTATAGTAAATCAAAAGAATATAGACCCATTTAAGTCTTTCAAGAATGTGTTTAAAAACAAGTAGAGCTATACAGGATGAGAACACCTGTTAAACCACATCTAGTTAAGTACAAGGGAATCACCATAAGTTTGAGAGTCTGTCTCAAATAAAAGTATACATGCAGAATCTCTCTCTCTCTCTCTCTCTCTCTCTCTCACACACACACACACACACATACACACACACACACACACACACACACACACACACACACTTCTTAGATTCTATTTGGAAAATTTCTCCAAAATACGCCTTGTGATTTATCCAGAGTCTCCTGAAAAGACTCTCTGGTTCTTTACCCCAAGAACACTCCAAGTCTCTTTTAAGGGGCATGACCACTAATGAGTATTTGTAAAAGGCAGGGATCTAAACTCTTACCACAGCCAACTAGGATTATGCTTGTAAAATTGCTCCTAAGCCACGATGAAAAGACAGATTATAGTATTAATGCTTTTACTTTTCAACATACTGTACTCTGGGTGAACCCTCAGATTGAAATGCTAAAAGTCATGACAGAGAATTGCACTATTTGCAGCAAATTTTTCCAAGGACAAGCCAATTTTATTACCCTGTATGTTCTGTTATCATATAGAAAACAGAATGAATGGGTAAGGATAAAATTCCTTCTCCTATTGCAACCTCATTTATTGTTTTTTAAATCACTGTATTTCTCTATAGACTAATGATACTGAGCATCTTTTGTGTAGTTTCTTGAATCTGTGTATCTTCTTTGGTAAGTTAAAACTGTTCAGAATTTTTACAACTAAATTACTTGACCTTATTATTATTGAATTATGCAACTTCTCTTTACAGTATGAAGAATTGGCATGGCATTTACTTCTTTTTTATTTCTGGACTGATTCCCTTTGTATACAAAATGAAATCCATAATTCTTAACTAACACAAACTACCCTGTTCTTCCACCTTAATGTTTCTCTTCTCCTTCACATGATGCTGACCTTATACATCATCCTACATCCTACTTTTTCTTCAACCTGATATTGCCGTTGTCCTTCACCCCAGTGTTGCTGTCCTATTACTGATTCAGTCATTGCACAAAATCAGTAGAGTTATGCACGACTGAAACTATGTCATCTCACTTACAACTTCCAGAACATTGCACTACAAACTTGTCCTGTGTGGATATTATCTTCAGAGTTACACTTTGAATCAGGTGCTGTCATTACCTTCACTATGTAAATACTGAGTCAGCACTACCTATGGAATCAGACAATATTTTATCTCACAAATTTCTTAGATGTCTAATGTTGGATAAGATACTCAGGTTGGCTCAGTATCAATGTGCTCATCAGCAAAATTGTTGGTTGATTGGCAAAATGTGCTATTCTGTAGACAAAGTCAAAAAAGGTTTTGAAATTTATCTGAGTAAATCAAAAACATTTATTTGGGATATAAACAATCATGAAGAGACAGGAAGAGCTGGTGTCATTCTGTATGCAAATGCCATTGAGAAATACAAGAAGAATCGGTAATAACAAGGACATTGGCCTTGTGTAAAATTCAAATGAGTTTAAGTGACATAACTTGCAAAAGCAAGTAGGACAAGTGATACCTGTGTGATGTCACCATACAGATGTGGTGGAGCTTTTTGTGGTACCTAAGTTTGGCCATCAGTATACCAAAAATGGGGGAAAAAGAGCAGCCTTACTAGAAGTAATTATGCCAGCTTTGGGTTCTATTTATATTATGTTGGCAATGCAAACTTACCACAGAATTACACTACACCACTGAGCAAATGCAAATGTCTCAGTTTAGGGACATTATTTGGGATATCATTTATATATCAAATAAATGTTCCTGATTTACTCAGGTAAACTTAGTTTTATTGTTTTGATAGAACACAAAGATTAAAAAAGCAAGTTTGGGAGAAAAGAGTTTATTTGGCTTACATTTCCAAATCATCATCCATCATTGGAGGAAGCCAGGGTATGGGCTCCAGCTGGAAACTAAAGGCAGGTGCTGATGCAGAGGACATGGAGGGTGCTGCTTACTGGCTTGCTTCTCATGGCTTGCTCAGCCTTCTTTCTTAAAGAACTCAGTACCAGCAGTCCAGGGATGGACCAACTTCAATAGTTGAAGCCATCTCCCACTGATCATTAATGGAGAAAAAAACATTGTCTCTGTGAGTCCTTCTTCTCTGATGACGTTAACTTGTGTCAAGTTGACAAACAAAACCAAGCAGTAGAACAAATAACTAGAGGCTGAGATTAGCTGAATAGTAGAGATGTGTTCATTCTTCACGGTTTTGCTACATATTATTAACAAAGACAATACTTGATTCCATTGTATGAAAGAAGGGAATCACAAATGAAATATAAATAAATAAATAAATAAATAAATAAATAAAATGAATATGATCCAAGCATGTAATGCAATCGAACACAAGAACTGAATGGCTTAATTAATAGATTTGGTAAAATTCAAAGAAAAGAACTTTTCTAACTAAATTTAAACTGCTCTGTGACATGAAGGTAATCTAAATTACTACCATTCAGCTCCAAGAATTTGAGCTACTGTAAGGGAGATGGAAATTCATTTTATTTTGAAAATCAATGGCATTCAAACACCAGTCACCACCTGGATTAAATGTACTATTCTCGTTGCTTAAACAAAATATCCCACTAAAGCAATTTAAAGAAAGAAGGGTTGATTTTATTTGGAGAAGGCACAGTTCATCCAGAAGAGAAAGGTATGATGCCAAGAGCATGATAAAGCTGATCACACTATGTAAAATTAGGAAGCAGAGGTAGCTAAATTTTTCTCCATTCCCTTTCTCTTTATTTGTTCTGGGTGACACATCCCACATTTAGGATAAGTCTTCCTTATTCAGTTGCACCTTTCTGAAATACCCTGATACATATCCAGGAGCATGTTTCATTGCTGATTTTAAATATAGTCACATTAAAAATGAAAATTAATCATCACAATATCAGTGATAGTTGTCAGAAACTCATCATTTTCCCAAATAGAAAGGTAGGTCAGCTCTTTGGATATCATATACCATGCAGGACATAGGAAGCCTGAAGACAAATCAAGTTTCTTTCCCTCAACCACTTTTCCAAATCTTGGACAGGTTATATAAAACTTGGTAGCTCCCTCTTTGAAATTTTAAGAAAATAACAATATAATTTATGATTGGTTGATTGAGAGCATCCCCCACAGTTGCTAGAATTGAAGTATTTTGTCTTTAATTACTGGCACTGTTTGGGTTGGTTTAGTAGGCATGGTCTTGCTAGACGAAGTATGCCAGTGAGGGTGTGGATACTTCGGTCCTGCGTTGAGGGGGCAACAGGATGATCCCGGGGTGGAGAGAGGGGAATCTGCGAAGAAGAAAGGGGGGTGAGGAAACAAGGTGACAGTATCAGGTACTGGAGAGGACAGGAGAGAGGTACAGAGGGTCAGGAAATCCAAGAAAAATATGTAGCAGGGAGATGAGGAACTGGAGAGCCCCAGATGCCAGAGAAACTAGAGGCTCTCAGGACTCAACAGGAGAGATTTTAGCAGAGAAGTGGCGATAGACCCTGTGGAGACCACCTCCAGTAGATAGGCATGGCCCTGGTCAAGGGATGGGACCACATACCCATCTCAAAATTTTCAACCCAGAAATATTCCTGTCCAAAGGAAGAACAGGGACAAAAATGGAGTAGAGACTGAAGGAGGGGCCATCCGGGGACTGCCCCACTAGGGAATCCATGCTGTCTGCAGACACCAAACCTGACAATGTTGCTGTTGCCAAGAGACACTTGAAGACAAGAACCTGGTGTAGCTGCTTCTTGGGAGGTTCAGCCATCAACTGACAAATGTAGATGTTGCATAAGTTTATGTTTGGAGCCAAACATCAGACTGAGCTCAGGGACTCCTGTAAGGAGCTAACAGAAGGACTGTAGGAACTGAGCGGGATTGCAACCCTATAGGAAGAACGTCATCAGCTGGCTGGACCACCCAGTGCTCCCAGGGACTAGACCACCAACCAAGGAGTATACAGGGAGGGATCAATGGCTCCAGATACATAGGTGGCAGAGGATGGCCTTGTCTAACATCAATGGGCAGGGAGGCACTTGGTTCTGAGGAGGTTTGATGTCCCAGCTTAGGAGGATGCTGGATCAGTGTGGTGGCAGAGGGTGTGTGGGGGAGCAGACTCATAGAGGCAAAGGGGAGAGAGGATAGAAAGGTTATGGGATGTGGGGCTTGTGCAGGGGTAACCGGAAAAGAGGCTACATTTGAGATGTAAATAAATGGAATGATTAATTTAAAAAAAATGAATATAAAAAATTAAAGGTTTAAAGACTCTGACCATTTTGAGTTCAATCTCTATTTTTTGCCCGTGGTCTTAATATGAGCCCTCAGCTGTTCGTGCCACAATGCCTGGTGCTTAATGCCACACTTCCACTCTGTGATGATGATAAGCCTGTATCCCTCTGCAACCAGAAGCTCGAAATGAACCCCATTTTCTTTCATTTGCTTCAGTCATGATGTATTATCAGAGCAATAGAAAATATCTAATCCAACCCTCTATTATATTATATTTTATAGAGATGTAGCACGGGTGAATAAAATGTGTTCAAAATTATTCAATTTTGCAAAGTTGTATAAGAATTATAGTGCGATTATTTGGCTAACGAACAGCAATGTTAATTTTTTTAACAATTATGTAAGAAAATAGTTCGTTACTGTTACAGAAGTAGAGCACTGATATGACCTCTTTTGCACTACCAATTTTCTTCCTTGAGAAGTAAACTACTCATTCAGATAGAAAATATCCATGTCAAAAACAAGGAACATAGGCAAAGCAAATTAACAGACTTTGTCATGAATATTTAAAACACCCAGAATGACAACTTCCATTTGTGCTAATTTCTGCTATTTCTAAAATCATCTGTGGTACTGGCTCATGGAGGATTATTCTTAAAGAGCTTTCCTTGGTGTATAGAATAATTAGTTTGCAAATGATAAAAAATGAAGAATCATCCTGCTATATCTATCCAGATTAATAAAAGAAAATCTGATTTTCAATTCATAGTATCACAATTTGATTTAAAATTTAGAGTACTATTTCCTGATCTCAGAAAATAAGCAAGCTATTCCGTCCCCAACTAGAAAGAGATATAGCAAATGTTTCCTTCTTATCTTACTCTGACAATGAGCTGTATTATTCTAAGACTGAGTTTCCAATGAGTAAACAATAAGGGAAAGAAATCATTGCTGCATAAAATGTTCCATTGTTTTGGTTACTTTCTCATATATATGTATATATATATATACATATATATGAGATCTCTACTGCATAAGAATGATGTATTAGATTGTAGCATGGCATTTTCATTCAGGAGCAGATCACCAACTATCTTGTTAAATTTCCATATCACTTAATCTAACTCTCAGCTTGGTTAACTTTCAATTCACCAAGGCAGCAAAGGCAAAAGCAGCTACAAAGAGTCACATTCTCAGCAAGGTCTCTGAGGTAATGAAGTGTATAGACTATGCTATAAAAGAGAAGCTATGTCAATCCTATCAGGCAGATGCTGATATACACTTTAAGAATCACATTCCTGGCAGAGAGGAAAACAGCTTTTGAATGGGAAGAGTTAATGTGAGAAGCTAAGAATTTTAATGATTGCCCACCATTGTTTGGGGATTACCATTCATTTAGCTTTGCTGATTCTAAGTCTGAATTTACTATTTGGAAGGTTGGCTTTTATGAAAGGAAGAACTAGAGTATAGCTCTGACCAGGAAAACAGGCTGACTATAGATCTTTAACTCTCCCTCAGTTACTTCAAATCTACTCCTGTCTCATCCCCAGCTATACAGCAGACCACCTGTTGCCGACTTCCTTCCTCCTGTTCCCCCATCTCCAGTGCATCACACAGATCTTTCCCTCCTAATTGTTCTCACTCCACTCATTGCTTTATCCCAGCCTCAAGCTCCAGAAGGCATGACCTGGAAACCCACAGACCACTCTGCTCAAGGAGAAAGCAGACTAACTGCAGCTCTTTACCTCTTCCAAGTCCAACCCCAAGTTTCATCCTGAGTTCTGTGGGTCCAAACATATTCTGGTGAAACACCCTGCTTTTCTCCCATCTGTTGATGCCCAATCTCTAGAAACACATTTTAGCTTGAACCCTGAATAGTCAAACCTATCAGGATCCTAGAACAATTTCCTACCAGGCAATACACAGCCACCACAATCTACCAATAACCAGAGAAGAAATGGAAAACAGAGAACAAAACATCCACTCAACAAAGACAAGATGAGAATTATCAGCACCAAGAATTACAATCTTCCTAATCCTAGATACCTAAATGTCAGCATAAAGATACAATCAACAACATTGGGAATAGTATTTCTCTACTAGATGCAATTAAAAACTAGCAGGTCCTGATGTTCTAATGTGGCTGAATAACAAGAATAAGATTTTAAAATAACCTTTATGCATATGAATCCCTTAAAGAAGTCTACAGAACCACAAACACTGGAAGTAAATAAATAAAAAAGTTCAAGACCTGAAAAGTGGAAGGAAAAATCAATAAAGAAAACTTAAACTGAGGGAAATGTAAAAACAAAACAAAACAAAAATTGTAGTAATTCAAATTCAATTGCAGAGCAAGCAAAAATAAAGTACAAGAGATGGAAGATAGACTTCCAGGCACTTATAGTACAACAGAAGACCTTAATATCTGGGATGATAAAAATGTTAAACCTTAAAAAATCTTGGCACAAAGTATCCAGGAAATCTGGGACATTATAAAAGAACAAATCCAGCATAATAGAAATAGAAGAAAGAGAAGACTCAACATAGCTCAAAGGTCCAGAAAAAAAATTAAAAAAAAATCAGAACAAAGTTTCTTTAACCTAAAAGAAGGGATGCCTATGAAGAAGTACAAGAAGCATCTAAAACAGCAAATAGACTGGACCAAAAAAGAAAGTCCCCTCACACAAAATAATCAAAACATTATGCATACAGAACAAAGAAAGAGTATTGTAAGCTGCAAGTTAAGAGGACCAAGTAACATATAAAGGCAGACTTATTAGACATACTGCTGATTTCTCAATGGAGACACCAAAAAAACAGAAAGGTCTAGAGAGAAGTAATGCAGACTATATGATCACTCACGCCAGCTCAAACTACTATACTCAACAAACTGTCAATCACAATAGGTGGATAAATATAAGACAATCCATGATAATCCCAAATTTAATCAAAAAACAAACAAACAAAAACTAACCACCAACAATAGAAAATCCTTTCTCTTTCTTTTAAATACCTTTCAACTCAATGTCCCTCTTGTCTACTTCCTTATGCCCACTCCATATCAACTCATTTCTTGCTCTGTTTCTTGACTTAATAATTCTTTTACAGAAAGCTCTTGAATAAAACATGTGTCTAGATCTGAGCCACAGCACACAGTTTGTGATTTTAAGGGTTTCACAATGTGATCAAATATCCTGCAACAGCATTTATAGAACATTTTACTGCAACATAAAAGAATACACCTTCTTTTCAGCACTGTAAGGAACTTTTTCTAAAATTGATCACATACTGAGAACAACGCATGTCTCAACAGCTACACAAAAATTGAAATAACACACTGCATTCTCTTCACATCTTTTCAACATAGTACTTGAAGTCTTAGCTAGAGCAATAAGACAATAGGAGATCAAGATTATACAAATAGGAAAAGAAGTTAAAATATATTTATGCAGATATATGATAGTATAAATAAGTGACATTATAAATCTCACCAGAAAACTCCTACAGCTGATAAACACTTCCAGCAAAGTAGCTGGATACAAAATTAATTCACAAAAATCAGTAGCCCTCATATTAAAATGACAAATTGACCAAGATGAAATCAGGGAAACAATATCTTTCACAGTATAAAATATCATAGGGTGACTCTAACCAAGCAAGTGAAAGACTTGTGTGGTAAAATATTTAAGTCACTGAAGAAGAAAGTTGAAGATATCTGAAGATAGAAATATCTCCATGCTCATGGATTGGTAGGGTTAATATAGCAAAATTGACCATCCTACCAAATATAATTTACTGATTCAATGAAATTCCTATCAAAATTATAAAACAATTCTTCAAAGACCTTGAAAGGACTATTTTTAGGTTCATTTGGAAACACAAAGGCCACCATAAATAAAACAATCCTGAGTACTAAGAAAAGTATAGGACATGTCATCACCCCTGATTTCAAGTTGTATTGAAGAACTTAGTACTGGAATAAAATAGACACATTGATCAATAGAATAAAATTGAAAACTCAGACATAAATCCATAGACCTACTTTTAAAATAAAGAATCCAGAAACACCCACTGGTAAAAAGACAGCATTTTAAACAATGGTACTGGTCAAACTGGATGACTGCATGTAGAAGAATAAAAGTAGTTCCATACTTATCACCCTGAACAAAACTAACCTCCCAAATAGATCAAAGATGCTGATATAAAACTAGAACACTATATCTCTTAGAAAAAAAATGTTTGGAATAGCTTTAAACTCTTTGGAACAGAAAAAAACTTTCTTAATAGAACACCATTGACTCAGGTAGTAAGTTAATAAATGGAACCTCATAAAACGAGAAGCTTCTCCAGGGTAAAGAGCACCATCAATTGGAAATAGTAGAAGTCTACTGAATGAGAAAATATTTTTATCAACTACATATCTGATAAAGGGCTAATGTCCAAAATACATAAAAAGTAGATATCAAGAAAATAAATAACCCAAATAAAACTGGTGTGGAGATATAAACAGAGAATTCTCGAAAGAGAAAACTCAAATTGTTGAAAAACACTAAAGGAAATATTTAACATCCTTAGACTTCAAGAAGATGTAAATCAAAACTACTTTGAGATTTCATCTTACATTTGTCTAAATGACCAAGATCAATAAAACGGGTGACAGCTCATGATGTCAAGATTGTGGAGCAAGGGGAACACTTACTCATTGCTTATAAGATTACAAACATTTGCCGCCACTATGCAAATTTGTATGGTAGGTCCTTAGGAAGATGGAAATTGATCTACCCAAGATCAAATTATACCACTTTTGGGCATATATCCAAAAGATGCTTCATGCTACCACAGAAACATTTCCCCAACTGTGTTCATTGTTACTCTATTCAATATAGTCAGAAATTGGCAACAACCTAGATGTCCTTCAACAGAAATATGGATGAAGAAAATGTGGTTAATTTACATGTGGGGTATTACTCAGTAGTTGAAAAATGGCATTAATAGTTAAATGGATGTAAGAAAAAAGTCATCTTGAGTGATGTAACCCAGACCCAGAAAGACAGATATGGTATGTCCTTACTTATATGTTGCTATTATGTGTTAAATCAAAGATAACTAAGCTACAACATATAGAACCACAGAGGTAATATATAGAGTAAGGGACTAAGGGTGACAGATACATATACCTAGGAAAAAGAGATAGAATAGTCATGAAAATATAGAGTTTCCAAAAGAAGAGAGTCAGGTCAGGAGAGAGGGGAAGAAGGGAAGAAAACATATATATATAATCTAAATGAAATAACTAAATAGTAGGAGAGACAATGTTCCAACTGAACATCATTTGACACCATATGAAACTTCCAATATTAGAAATGTGTTACATTTAATTGAGTTGGTGTCCTATTGGAATCACCAAAACAACTCGGACTTTGCCAAGACTATATTTTACTTTCCACGAATAGACAGAGGACTACATTACTGAAGACAGCACCTACACAATTCATTGAAAATGGAGAAGTTGAACTTATTCCTGCATAGTGCCTTCATCTCTAAGTTCTAGCATCGCTGGTACAAAAAGGTATCCTGCATGGTATCAAAAGAGCAATTTAAACAACAACACAGCAATAAAATGTTGATCTACAGTGGTGGCCTGCCTGTAAGATATGTTAGTGAAATAATGACACAAAGTTTATCAGAGTAACCAACTGTCTTAGAGCTCTAGTGCTATGAAGAGACACCATGCCTAAGGAAACTTGTATAAAGGAAAACATTTAATTAGGGTTGGTTTAGAATTCAGAGAATGTGTCCATTGTCATCATGGTGGGAACCATGGCAGTGTACAGGTAGGCATGGTTGGAGAGGGAGCCAAGAGTTCTACATCTTGATCCACAGGCAGCAAGGAGAGACTGTGGGCAACACTGGGTGTAGCTTGAGTATATATAAAACCTCAAAGCCTTTCTCCACAGTGACTCACTTCCTGCAAGAAAGCCATGCCTCCTCCAATAAGGCCACACCTCCCAATACTGCCACTTCCTATGGGTCAAGCATTCAAACACATGAGTCTATGTGGGCCATATTTATTTAAACCACTACATTAAATAATACCTGATTTGACTAAAGACCCTCTCCAAGACATGGAACTCATACCTGATCTTTTGGGTGACCAAGAATCAGAGACTAGATAGCCCACGGACCTAGGGTAAAACCAAATACTACTGTTCTGCAGGAAAAAGTCTCCTAATGATATTCTACTGTACTCATAGATTGCTTTGTTTGTCTAGCCATCATCAGAGATGCTTTATTCTGTAATGAATGAGAACAAATACAAGGACATGCAATCAGACATTATGCAGACAGAGAGAGAGAGAGAGAGAGAGAGAGAGAGAGAGAGAGAGAGAGAGAACACAAAAAGAGACAGAAGGAAAGAAAGAGAATGACCTTGGAATACTCAGCTCTGAATGATAACTCCATTAAATTCCTCCCCTCATACATAGTTCAGGGAACCTCATGGAAGAAAAACTGTAAGGGCAAGAAGGGATGGAGGACATCAAGAAAGCAAAACCATCTAAATCAACCTGACCAAAGTTTATATGAATGCGCAGAGACTGAGGTAGCATGCACAGGGCATGCACTGGTCTCTACTATATTCTTCCTCTACATATAATTTATTGCTTCCAGTTTAGTGTTCTTGTGGGATTCCTGATCTCAAATTAGGTCTCTGTTTTGTGTTCTGTTCTGCTCTTTTTCTTCTGTTTTTCTTGTCTAACTCTTATGTGTTAGTTTTGTTTTATTATATTTTATTTTATTACTATCATTTGGGAGGCTATTTGTTCTCTAGTGCTTAACAGAAAGGGAACCTAGCCAGGTGGTAAGGGATGTATGAAGGAACTTAGAGTAGTAGATGGAGGGAAAACCATAATCAAAAGACATTCTGTGAGAAAAATGTTTTTAATTTAAGGAAAAGAAAAACGAGGCAAGAGGATCAACCTTCTTCTACAACATGTTCATTTGGAAAATGATACATTGGAATCATGTACTGACTATCAGCCTTTAAGTATTCAAAACAAATACTTAAACAAAACTAAGTATTCAAAACAAATTCTTAGTATTTAAGACAAATACTTATTCAAAACAAGAGCTATACTCCATTTTAATTATCATGAAGCTTTTGATAGACTACTTGAATATTTAATATGCTTTCAAAATACTTTATGCCAGTAAGGGTTACAACAGCAGCAGCAGCAGCAACAATAATGACAACAACAACAACAACAACAACAACAACAACAGCAACAGCAACAACAAAAGAGATGTCCAATGGGTCTTTTAATCAGTTTTTTAAAGAATTGAAGTAAATTTATAATATGATGTTAGGTGTTTAAATTCAAGACACTCTTCTGAAAATTACTTCTGCTCTGACTTCCTAATATGCACTTATTAGAGATGTTTATTGACAATTAACATTTAAACACATAAGAAAATACACAAAAAACAAAACTGTGAACATTAACAAGAAAACATGCTACCACTCATACCTATGAGTATATTTTATTTCTTTTTCAGGGAAGAAATATTTGATGGAAATAATTTACAGTAAATCCTAGAATTATAATCATAAAATTACAGTAATTATATATATGGGTGGATTGCTCCTATGTTGGACTGTAATGCTATGTAGCAAGCATCACCAAGTTCAGTGTTCTAACTTGTTAACCACTTGTTCTCATGTCTACAATCAGCTAGCTAGCATTGCTTTACTGATGAATGTGGAGTTACTCCTGATGAAACTCAGGCTGTGAAGCAATTAATGTCTGCTTTATGAGTTTCCTAGACTCAAATGAAATGTCTTCTAATGACAGAGATGAAAAAATCTCAAATAAAATATATAAAACATACAAGTCTTTGTTTCTTTCTTCTTTCTTTCTTCTTCTTCCTTCCTTCCTTCAGTCCTTTCTTCCTTCCTTTCCTTTCTCTTTTCCTTCCTTCCTTCTCCCTCCTTCCCATCTGTCTGTCTGTCTGTCTGTCTTTCTGTCTATCTATCTTTTCCAATCTTTCTGTTTTGAAAACAGGTCTCTTTATGTATCCATGTCTGTCCTAGAACTCACTATCATGACCATACTGATGTTAAAATTTGTGGCAATGCTTCTCAATGTATTTGACTCCCAAGTGCTCAGGTTGCAGACATGAGCCGATATGCTTGACCATGCAATGCTTACTTACAATTTAATCTCAGAAATCTAGACCTGGAACTCAGTCATAGTTACTTCTACCCACATTTTCTAGGTTAAACCAATTCACAAATAAGAGAAAAAAATAACCTGTTTTAGAAAAATAGACAAGGGAATTATAATTGAGGAACAAGAAATGTTTCTACTCAAGGTGTAAACAACAGGCTACTTTTCTTACCTTACAGACATTCATAAGGGAGGGCATGTGTGTGTAAGACTTATGTTCATTATCTAAAGACAAACAACATGTTAATTTCTAAGACAGAATAAAAACACATACTATATATTTTACAGTGCTGGCATATAATGACTTTTAGTATATTTTTTTGTGTTATGTTCTGAGTTCTCTTAGAAACTGACATACTTAAAATAACATAATGATTATTTTGTAATCTACATGACCAGTGGAGGCAACAAGGACAAGATATATATATATCCAAATACTACTCAATCTGTCCTCCATACCCAAGAGGTACACACATACACACATGATCACACACACACACACACACACACACACACACACACACTTGTCCACATACAAATTGTAGAGAGAATAAAAGTAGAAAAATAAATTCAAATGTATAACTCTACTACATTTAGAGCTCAGAAAGGCTCAACTAAATTGACAGTTACCCTTGCTTATTTGTTTCATTTCTCCAAGTATCTAGCAACCTCTTAAATGAACAGGTATCTTCTAGGTAGTGTCATTATGATGCTTGCCATTTCACTAATTCAGAAATGAAGTTTGAGAAGGTAATCAGGTCAACACACCTAGTAGTGCTGAGAAGTTGTGGCTCTTCTGTAGAAAAGGAAGCCAAAATTGACTTTTTGTTTAATTTACAAAGATTTAATTTTACTCTCAAATATGCTGACAAGGCAGGATAATCAGGAACTACAGAAAATAAGAACATTCCTTTTTTGACATAAGTCCCATGAAACTGCCCAGCCTTCAAGTCTTACCTAGAATCACTCCAAAGCTCTCAGCACATGTTTGCTGAACAACAGATGGTCTTGCTTCTCCAACTGCAGATAGATTTTAACTGTTAACATTACTAAGAGTTAACTTTTTCACTAAGTTTTCAGGAACCTTCAAGATAATACCTTCTTTAATACAATACAGAGAGAGGTGATTGACACATCCCGAGCATAGAGATGTCTTTTGATTAAGATGCGTTGCCTTATTAAAGAAGACACATTATAGACCCAAGGCTCTGGAAGCAAAAGACAAGTTCACAGTTCCTTAACAGTAATGATTCTACACTCTTTAGGGTAGACTTTTGTATTGCTTTTCAGATCATCATTTGATTGTTTTTCAAACTTATAATATCATGAGTTTTTATCTTTTAGTGGTTTTGCTTTCATCAACCTCCTGTTAATGGGAGAATTGAAACTTTTAAACAAAAACTCTACCTTATCCTTACAGGTATAACATTGTGATTCTAGAGTGCTGCTTTCCATGCAAAGGAGGAAGCAGAAATGGAAAAGACACACATGGAGGTTATCCTTCCTCCTCTCTTGCTTGTTGTATTTATGGTCTTTTTCTCCATGTATTTTGTCCAATCTGATTAATAAAAGAAAAATTAAGCAAACAATAAAATTGTTCTCTCTCTCTCTCTCTCTCTCTCTCTCTCTCTCTCTCTGTGCGTGTGTCTCTGTGTATGTGTGTCTGTGTCTGTGTGTCTCTGTGTGTGTGTTTTAGACAGGGTCATACTGTATAGCTCTGGATATTCTGGACTCACTGTGTAGACCAGGTTGGTCTCTAATTCATGGAAATCCAACAAACTCTGTGTTCTGTATCTGTATAGTCTGTAAAACTGACTCTGGCATGTGATACTATGCTTGACTGAGGCTATTCTCAAAATAGGAGCAGGGATGCTGAGAGGCAGCAGGATTCATGTTTCTCAGGCCATTCTTGAGCCTGGGGACTGTGGCTTCAGACTAAAAGACTTCTGGGGCTTTGTTGTTATATTTTAGCAGTACCTCCATTTAGCAGCTTGTTCTCTGCAAGACTTAGACTGGCCTTTGTTATAATCCGACAGCAATGACCAAAAAGCGTCTCTAATATTTATTTCTCTCAGCTACTTTTGCTGAATTGGTGTGTGTCAATCTACAGCCAGTTTTTTTTCTTTTTTTTTTTTTGGCTGGTCATTGTTAATGAATCACAAAGTAAGAGTGGGATGTGGCACTATGTTAACCTTTCTCTCCATCATTGGAATAATGTGGGAAACCCTCAGCACACAAGCAGCCATTTTCCTACACACAGGGCTGCACATGCTTCAGAGGCATTGTCAGGAATAACACGACTATGGGCATCTAAAAAAGAGTGTGAATATGCCACATTCTCTAAAGAATTCAAGGAAATGATCATTGTCATTTTAAAATGTTAACAATTTGGCATAAGCTGTGTTTTTCAAAAGGCACTCTAGTCTGTTGAAATGTTCCAATATGGGACAAATGTGGTTATTTTCACAGTGTGTTCACTTGGAAAAGAGACATCTACAAACATCCCAGAAGATCTTATGCATCCCGATGCTATCATAACAGGATGTCATTGGAAATCTTTGTAGCTGAAGTTACTGAACAGAAGAAAGTTTCACGGATGAGTAAGCAGAAGAAGGCTGTGAGATTTCCCCAGCGGTGCAGTGATAACTCATGCACTAAAAATTGTTTCTTTGTGGTCTTGATGCTGTCACTCATAAAGCAAAACCAGTTTTAATAGAGGTGACATTAAAGATGTCATCACATCTACATCTGACACTTCCCATCAAGTTGGTAAAAGGAATTGCAATGTAAATCAAACCATTATTCCTCATCTTTCACATGCTTGATGGAGTTGTCTCTATCAAATTTATTAAGTACTCATGCTTGTAACTTATCACATTCATTGAATATCTCTCTACTCTTTACTCTGAAACTTACAAACAAAGGTACACCTTTATTTAACAATAAGATATATTGTTGTAAGGGACTTAATAATTCTATTAATTCTTATTATGATACAGTCAGTTCCCCAATAACCAAGTCAAAGTTCTATGGATTTATTTAATCAGCTTTAGCATAATTACTGAATGATTATCCCTAAACTAGTTTTCTACACTAGACTGGCTATTTCCCAGCTGCGCTCCAAGTTACTCGCCAATAGTCGTCCTGTCTGTATTGGATTCACTCTATCAGGCCATTTCCTCACTCTACATTTTTTTCTCTCTCCTTATCTCTCTTTAGACTTCCTGGTCCCTACCTGAGACCCAGTAGCAGAAGCCCCACCTACCTCTATTAGCAGCCTTTTTTATTAAACCAGACAGGGAGGATTGGCAAACAAAGTTTAAGCAACACATTTTGATGTGCGTGAGAATGTGCTCGTGGGACTGCAACCCCATCTTGAGGGCAAGGATTTAGTATTTGAATATATAGCAACACCAGACCAGCACCAACAATATATTTCCTTTACTTTCAGTTTATAACTGATTAAATCACAGTGAGACCCATGACATATGCTGAATTAATCTTATTTTTCTTTCTCTAGAATTTGGTATTATTTCAGCTAGCTTTATATGTGCTAAAGGTTACACAAACTCAAATGAATTGTGGTGCTAAGGAGAAATGTATTGCTATATATGTTTAACTGGCAAACAAATTAAATAATGAAAGGCAAAGAGAGTTCAAGGAAAATTATATATGAGTCTGAAACAAATTCTAATTCTATCACTGAATGACATTCAAAGAAAATAAATATCCCTGCATCACTAATGCCAAAGCATTTTTATTAGTAGTAATTGAAAAGTGTCATTAAATATAAAAATAATCTGTTAATGACTATACTCTTAATAATTCAAAAATTCCAACATAGGTAAATCCCCATTTTCCTGTAGATTCTACCTTTAGTGGCAAGAAATTGAGAATCACTAAATCATCAACTAGCTGGTTTCCCCTCATGAGCTAGAGCCCTAGAGCGATTTGAAGAAACTGAAAATCCAGTGTAGAATATGTCCTAGAGTCAGATAATGGTAAGTAACAAGTTGAAGACACTCTTCCTTCAGTTTAAAGCTTTCACACCTTTTATTCATTTTAGTTCTGATGCAACAGTAATCGGATAATAAAAAAATGTTGGAACAATGGAACGAGTAAATACAACAAGATACTCAAAAAGAGCCACTCAGCTCTCGTCCTCTGAGTTCTAGTTAGCTTTATATCACAATGTTTCTAAAACTTTAGTGTTCAAACAAATCAACTTGGAACCAGTCAAAATACAGACTTTGATTTCATCTGTCTTAGGTAAGATGGAACCAGGATTCTGTAGTCTTAGCAAATAGCAAGACAATGGAAATTGCTTCCATTTTATATAGTTTTTTCCTACTTTATTTACATTTCAAATGTTTTCCCCTTTCCAGATGTCCCCTTTGGACCCTCCTTATTCCCTCCCTACTCCCCTGCCTCTATTGGAGTATTCCCCCACCCACCCAGCCACCCACTCTCATCTTCCCTCCTGGGCATTCTCCTATATTGGGGGATCTAATACCCTCAGGCCCAAGGGCCTCTCCTCCCCCTGATTCTAACAAGACCCTCCTCTGCTGCATATGTGGCCAGCACCATGGGTCACTCCATGTGTATTCTTTGGTTGGTGGATCAGTCTCCAGGAGTATCAGGGGGTCAGGCCAGTTGCCACTGTGGCTGCCTTTATGGGGATGCAAACTCCCTCAACTCCTTCAGCCCCTTCTCCAACTCCTCCATCTGGGACCTCACACACTGCCCTATGGTTGCTGTGAAGTGACTCTTGGGTATTTCGAATTCTTGGGCTAATACCCACTTATCAGTGAGTTCATACCATGTTCATTCTTTTGTGACTGTGTTACCTCTCTCAGGATGATATTTTCAAGATCCATCCATTTGTCTGCAAATTTCATGAAGTCATTGTTTTTAATTGCTGAGTAGTATTCCATTGTGTAAATGTACAACATTTTCTGTATCCATTCCTCTGTGGAGGGACATCTGGGTTGATTCCAGCTTCTGGCTACTATAAATATGGCTGCTGCAAACATAGTGGAACATGTGTCTTGATTACATGTTGGAGCATCTTCTGGGTATATGCCCAGAAGTGAGTGGAATCGCTCGATCCTCAAGTAGTAGTATGTTCATTTTTCTGAGGGTCCTCCAAAATGATTTCCAGAGAGGATGTATCAACTTGCATTCCCACCAGCAATGGAGAAGTGTTCCTCTTTCACCACATCCTCGCCAACATCTGCTGTCACCTGAGTTTTTGATTTTAGCCATTCTGACTGCTGTGAGGTGAAATCTCAGAGTTGTTTTGATTTGCATTTCCTTGATGACTAAGGATGTTGAACATTTCTTTAGGTGCTTCTCGGCCATTCAAGTTTCCTCAGTTGAGAATTCTCTGTTTAGCTCTCTTCCCCATTTTTTGATAGGGTTATTTGGATCTCTGGAGTCTAGCTTCTTGAGTTCTTTGTATACATTGGATATTAGCCCTCTATTGGATGTAGGATTGGTAAAGATCTTTTCCCAATCTGTAGGTTGCCGTTTTGTCCTATTTACAGTGTCCTTTGCCTTACAAAAGCTTTGTAATTTTATGAGGTCTCATCTGTCAATTCTTAATCTTACAGCAAAAGCCATTGGTGTTCTGTTCAAGAACTTTTCCCCTGTGCCCATGTGTTCTAGACTTTTCCCCACTTTCTCTTCTATTAGATTCAGTGTATCTGGTTTTATGTGGAGGTCCTTGATCCACTTGAACTTGAGCTTTGTACAGGGAGATAGAAATGGATCAATTCGCAATCTTCTACATGTAGACCTCCAGTTCAACCAGCACCTTTTGTTGAAGATGCTGTCTCTTTTCCACTGGATGGTTTTAGCTCCTTTGTCAAAGATCAAGTGACCATAAGTGTGTGGGTTCAATTCTGGGTCTTCAATTCTATTCCATTGATCTACCTGCCTGTCACTGTACCAATACCATGCAGTTTTTATCACTACTGCTCTGTAGTACAGCTTG
The DNA here is from genome assembly GCA_019843965.1 of Rhynchomys soricoides. Taxonomy (NCBI): domain Eukaryota; kingdom Metazoa; phylum Chordata; class Mammalia; order Rodentia; family Muridae; genus Rhynchomys; species Rhynchomys soricoides. Next base: position 19,204,151 of record JADRCH010000027.1, read on the forward strand.
AAGACAGGGAGGCTGATTCCCCCAGAAGTCCTTTTATTGTTGAGAATAGCTTTTGCTATCCTGGGTTTTTTGTTATTCCATATGAATTTGAGAATTGCTCTTTCTAAGTCTATGAAGAATTGAGTTGGGATTTTGATGGGGATTGCATTGAATCTGTAGATTGCTTTTGGCAGGATGGCCATTTTAACTATATTAATCCTTCTGATCCATGAGCATGGGAGATCTTTCCATCTTCTGAGGTCTTCTTCAATTTCTTTCTTCAGAGACTTGAAGTTCTTGTTATACAGATCTTTCACTTGTTTGGTTAGAGTCACACCAAGATATTTTATATTGTTTGTGACAATTGTGAAGGGTGTTATTTCCCTAATTTCTTTCTCAGCCTGTTTATCCTTTGAGTATAGGAAGGCTACTGATTTGCTTGAGTTAGTTTTGTATCCAGGCTGAAGTTGTTTATCAGCTGTAGCAGATCTCTGGTGGAGTTTTTCGGGTCACTTAAGTATACCATCATATCATCTGCAAATAGTGCTATTTTGATTTCTTCCTTTCCAATTTGTATCCCTTTGACCTCCTTTTGTTGTCTGATTGCTTTAGATAGAACTTCAAGTACTATATTGAATAGATAGGGAGAGAGAAGTCACCCTTGTCTAGTCCCTGATTTTAGTGGGATTGCTTCGAGTTTCTCTCCATTTAGTTTGATGTTGGCTACTGGTTTGCTGTATATTTCTTTTACTATGTTTAGGTATGCTCCTTGAATTCCTGATCTTTCCAAGACTATATAGGTTTTTAAGATGTGTTGGACAAAGAGTGGTAGATACCTTCTCCCAGGTTAGGAATCTGGTTTTAAACGTACTAACCAAACAGAATAGGAAGAAAGCAAAAGATACACTTAGCAGGGGAAATTAGACACAACTCAGAGAACATCACAAGGATGAACAGGCAGTCAACCTCTGTTGAACCTTGCAGCTGAATGGACCTTTGGGATTTCTCCAATACCTCAACTAGAGCTCAAGAGTCAAACAAAGGGAAAGGAAGGTTTGACACCCTTTGGGTCATAGTTACACAGAATTTCTCATCAGGATACTGGGAGGAAATTTTTCAAGTAAAGTGTTTTCTGTGACTCTGTAAAACAACTGAACAGCACCTTAATTTGTAGACATGGGTATGTGTGTTTACATGTCCTTGTAGGTGATTTTAGCACCTCTCTTTTTTATGAAGCTTCAAGTAGCATTGAACAAACTCTTCATCCAATTTACCATGCCTAGGCTGTCTTTATATCAGATGTCACACTGGAATCAGTTGCTGACAGATGGAAACTGGATTAACAAGATACATTCCTATCAATATAACATGGGAAATATTGTTTTATATATTGACATTTAATTTGTTAAGCTTGCTATGCTTGAATATAAATATAAAGAGAACAAATTGATGTTTTTAGAAATTATATGTGAACAATTATAACTGCTATAAGTCATTGTAATTCTTTCTTACAACATTGATATTTGAATGCTTTTTACTACTTAAGAATTCATGTTGTTGTTTCTTATCAAATTTAAACTTGAAACAGCCAAATAAAGTACAAATGAATACAGTAAGATGGAAAACTTTCAATATTACCAAATAACAATATAAAACCTTGAATAAATTTGTCAGATACACATTCTCTATGTTGTGTTGTTAGCATGTCATCCTTATGAAGAATGTTCAACAAATCTATTGTTAAATTAAAGAAACTTGCTTTTATTAAAAAGTACTTAAATGGTTGACTTGGAATACACTCCATTTTCTGGGTGGCAGTCTTACTAATACCTTGTCCTGCTATTACTGTCTTCACCTTCCTGTGTTCAGGCAAAGGCTGGACTGAGAGTTGGGTATCAGAAAGAGATGAAACCATAATAAAATAGAAACCATTTCATTAGTATTGGGAAAATTTGAAGAGAAGAGATTTTTAAAAAGGGTTATTTTAACACCATCTGTGAGAAATTCGGTTTCTATGACAAAAGATTTTTTTAAAAATAATTTATGGAAAAATTTTGCTCTAAATTGTGAAAAACATTTCTTAGCAGTCGGATATGAAAATTGCTAGAACAAGTCAGCAAAGTTGTATGTTCCCTGTGAAGTTGTCTTGATGTAATTAAAGGAAGCCAAGGCTCTTTGTGGGATGTGAAAGTGGAGGAAAATAAAGAGCATCTAACCAATGACATAGAGATTTTACCTCTTAGAAATTATTGATGTAATTTCTAAATACAATTCACAGACCACATGAAGCTCAAGAAGAAGGAAGACCAAAGTGTGGGTGCTTCAGTCCTTTTTAGAAAGGGGAACAAAATACTCACAGGAGCAAATATGGAGACAAAGTGTAGAGCAGAGACTGAAGGAAAGGCCACTCAGATTCTGTCCCACCTGGGGATTCATCCTATTTACAGTCACTAAACCCTGACACTGTTGTGGATGCCAAGAAGTGCTTGCTAAAAGGAGCCTGATATTGCTGTCTTCTGAGAGGCTCTGCCAGAGCTTGACAAATACATAGGTGGATGCTCAAAGCCAACCATTGGAGTGAGCATGGGGGTCCTTGATGGAGGAGTTGGAGAAGGGACTGAAGGAACTGAAGGGGTTTGCAACCCCATAGGAAGAATAACAATATCAACCAACCAACCCCCTCTCCCTCAGAGCTCCCAGGGACTAAGCCACCAACCAAGGAGTACACATGGAGTGATCCATGGCTTCAGCTGTATATGTAGCAGAGGATGGCCTTATGTGGGCATCAATGGGAGGTCCTTGGTCCTATGAAGGCTTAATAGATGCCCCAGTGTAGGAGAATTCAAGAGCAGGGAGGCAGGAGTGGGTGGGTGTTTGGAGTAACACCCTCATAGAAGCAGGAGGAGGAGGGATGGGATAGGGGGTTTCTGAGAATGGGGGGTGGGAAATGGGAAAGAGAAAGGGGATAATATTTGAAATGTAAATAAAGAAAATATCCAATAAAAAAAGTAATTTCTAAACTCTTAGTAGCTGGGCACCACTTCTCTTAGCCTGGCAGCTGTCTCTTGCATTTCCTTCTTTGTGGATCCAATGTTTATATCTGCCAGAAGACTCTAAATCCCCAATCAAAATGTAGAGTTGTTGAGCCCAGTACCAACTGATATATCTGCTACACAACTCCAGCATGTTAAGCTCATGGATCATTGTGGCAGAAGGGTGGAAGAATTGTCGAAACAGAAAGCTTGCTCTGAAACTCTGTCTGTTAGAATGTCAGAAGTGTTATGCAACACAATCCTTCAAGTTTTACACTTCAATCTATGGGGGAATCTCATTAAGATAGGGCATTTGCACTGGTGTAAAATGACAGAAAGTTCTAAATAGACATGACACATCAGATCCTACAGTAAGCTCTTTAAGCTAAGGAAACAAACTCAAAAATACCAGCACATAGTGCCAGAAACTGACAATATTCACAAGTACCTTCCTTATTCAAGCGTATATGAGGGACAAGAATTACTGAGAGACACTCCAAGAGTTGCTGATCTGCCTAAAGGAAGCTTCTGGAAGAGGTAGGGACCCTTGAGGTTCCTGGAAGGAAAACAGGTGAGCTTCTCTGCCTTGTATGTATGTTGCTGGAGGAGGGGGTGGAGGTGTAGAAGCACCATTCAGATCAGCTAAACTATCTGCAAATGGACACTCTCTAACCTACTGAACTACCTGTATCAAATTAGACTTAAGTATATCCATACTTTAGTTTGTTGTCTGTTCCCTGTCTGGAGTGTGTAGACACTTATGTACTCTCCCCAAGATCAGTGTCACACTAAGGTATATATTTCACATATAATACTTAATGCATTCTATGTAAAAGAATATCTATAAAACCATTACCATACTAAGACAGTATATCTGTCACCCTCAAGTATTTCCTCATAATTTTTGCAAACTTCCCCCTAGTCACTCCAATCCTAAAACAAACACTAATCTCAGATCCCTTCCCACAGAATGATTATCTTGTAATTAACTCATTATATTGTTTTAAGAATCAACATCTCTTTCTTTTTCTGTGTTGAGTAGTATTCCAATCCATTCACCTACACATAGCATTTAGAATGCTTCAGCTTTTGAGTAATTCACACAAAGCTATTAAAAACATCATGTAGCACTGTGCAACTATACAGTTATCTTAAGTAAATACCCAGGATGAGGATGGCTGAGCCATATGGAATATGAGTGTTTTGCTTTTTAAAAACCTGCAAAATGTTTTCCATAGTAGGAATATCTTTTGAGACTCCTACAGCAGTTTCAGTTATTTCAAATCTGTACAAGCACTATCATCACTCTTTTACACAGTTTAACAGTTATATATTTTTGTCATCATGGGATTCTCATTTGCATTTCTTTAATTATCTCAAGTGCTCTTAAGATTGTTTAAATATCTATCTGGTTATGAATAATCTGATCATGTACTTTAGTATCAATTCTTTAATTTTGGAGGAGGAGAGATAGGTGATTAGTGAGGACCTGTGTATATAATTGGTCACTTGAAGCTTTCCTAAACTCTATGATACTCTGATTATTCTTTATCACATTCGCCATTCTGTTATAATTTGGATGGATTTCACTGCTATATATATTCCATAACCCTTCCTTCAGCAGAGTGTATTCTTTTACCAAGCATATCCCATACAATTTTCATATCAGATGTTGAAGATTTTGTCTCAAGAAGTTCTACTTGGATGTATTTTGAAAATTTTGTATTCCTACCTAACACCTTACCTACCTTCTTGAAAATACAGTCTACTGTTAAAATGACCTTCTTACCATCATTGTCTAGTACTTTTGAAAATGATGTCACTTCTGATTCTGTTTCAACTGATATTTTTTCCTCTCATTAAGCATGACATTTTCCTTCTGATTTGTGTGCTTAGAATAGTTTTATTTTGTAAATAGGTAGATGTTTTTTATTGGGCTCTTGATGGGTATGTACGTCTAAAGATTTTCTCTGGCTTTGGAGATGTGGTTAACTTGGCTTTGTTCCTGTTGATATCATTTGTCAGGTTTCTTCAAAGCAAATTTTAATGTTGGAAGAATGATTCACGCTATTGGGTGCTTCATACTATTTTTTCTCTCTGTTGCTGATTGTGATACTTTCTAGTCTATCTGGAATCTATATGCATTATAGCCAGTTATGTCAGTTCCAATTACAGCCCTCTCTGCCTTTTGTAGTGTGTTCCTTAATCTACCACTTAAGGGGAAGTGTCCCAGCTATCTACGGAGACTCCTTGTATGTCCTTTACTTTTGCCATGTGTTTTATGTTCTCTAAGTACTATGTGATCTCTATTCTTCCATGTGATCTCTCCAGGGCCAACTGTCCTTCCTGAATTCAAGGCATTGCTGAACTGCCCTGACACCCTAACTTCTATGCTGAAACCAGAGACATTTGAAGGTAGTAAGATAGGTTGATTATAGAAGTCTATTCATTTCTTCTTTATCTTTTAACCATTTCTGCTATTTGGAAAATTGTAGTTTCTTATTTTTATCTAATTATATCCTGATTTTGTTCCTCATTCCCCTAATTGGACTGCAAACAGTCAAGATGTTAAACAGAGAATGACTTGATGGTTTTTGTATACACTTTTCAATATATAGAATGTAGAATACAGAATGCCTGCCCAATGCATAGCAAGGAAGTTGGTGATGTACCTTAGGAAGAAATGTAGAAATGCCAGTGTTCTGTAAAGTATACCACCCTGCTTGCCAATTATTGCCGGAAAAGAATCACCACAGTTACCATCAGGAGGGAATGAGGGTATTTTTTCATTAGTTTTTTCTTTTTGTTTTATATATATATATATATACTTTTTGGTTGAAAATATTTTTTATACAATATATTCTGGTCAATGTTTCTCATCTTCCAACTCCATCCTGATTCTTTCTATTGACCCACCCACCAACTCCATGTTTTGTTTTTTTCTAAGTTTGTAGAAAACAATCAGGATGTACAGTTTAAAATGAACTCATAGGTATCTTTGCTGACATTTTGTCTCAAATCACTTTGTAAGGGCTATATTAGACCTGAAATAACAAGAATGGAATTAAGGGTGAGAATCTATGTCAGTGAAAGAACATTTTGCTGGTGTTCACAAGACTGGGGACCATTGTTAAACAAAATTTTAAAAAAGAATAGAGAACCTCAGTTTTTAGCCCATCTGTAGTACACTGTACACAAAATTTCTTTGACTTTATTATGCAAAATACTTTGAGGCATTCTTCTTCACAGCTTTTATACATTCACTTACAGTCCTTATTCATGTATATCTCAAAAGCACCTTTCTTCATGCCAAGATATAAGAAAAAATAACAGCTAAAATGGATTTGAATATATATATAGTAAATGAGTTTTGAGATCTCCATTTTCAAAAGATTAAATGAGGTGGGCTGAGAGAGGAGAGTGCATGTAGTGTATAATATGGAGGACAGAAGTTTGTGACTCAGCCTGAAGAGAAAGAAGTGGAGATACCATGTTTCTGGGGGGAAACCAGACAATCAGAATATTCCTGTGCAAGGACTTGAGAGAAAGTGTAAGGGACTTACCATATAAACCTGTCCTGCAGCCTGGAATTCCACTGAATTGTCTAGGGTTGATGTAGCAACCAGCTGCCCTTCCACTTGTAATGTGCCTGCCCAAAGAATAATAAATGTGAAAATCATAGAAGGAACTAAAGTTGTAAAATTAAGGACTTTGCACCATGTTGAAGTTGGAATTCACAAGAATTAGCAGGATTCTTTCCTAGTGCTTCTTCATACAGCACTACCCATCTCTCCTCTCCTGGTAATATCATTTCCCTCTTTCCAACATACACATTTAATTTCCCAACTTTTCCATCTTCTTTATTATGAAAAGTTAACACAGAAATGTAAAAATAACCAATCATGTAGTTACCACAATGACTAAAACAATATTGAAGATATATCATGATAAAGCAAATATCACAGCTATTGAAAGAGTAGATGAACAACATGTAACAACCAGGTAATTGACTAGAAGCTTCATATTTACATTGGACCAAACTGATTGTGAGATTTGCATCAGCTTATCTATCACACCTGTCTACATGATGCTTGTGTCCTATTGGAAAATCCTTAGCAAATATTGATCAAATGATAGACACTTATGGAATGACTATTAAAACAACTTTAAAAAGCTCTTTCCATCTCTAATTTTTTTTCTTAAGATCATTCTTTCAGGTACTCTCAATCTCGAGGAATGTTATATATGTAATAGTAACTTAAAAATCAAAACATTTTTCTAGGTTGTAAAATAAACTCCCACAACAAGAACTATGGTATCTGTTTGGCTTCTGTTTCTGTGCAACACCTCTTACTGGAGTTGAATTGTTTTTGTTGTTGTTTGTTTGTTTTTTGTGGTGGTTCTTTTGTTTGTTTGTTTGCTTCCTTTTCTTAAATTCATTGAAGTTAATATAATTAGACTAGGACGAGGCTTTAAAACTGTCACACTGCTGGACAGTAGTGGTGCACGTCTTTAATCCCAGCACTTGGGAGGCAGAGACAGGAGGATTTCTGAGTTTGAGTTCAGCCTGGTCTACAGGGTGAGTTCCAGGACAGCCAGGACAACACAGAGAAACCCTGTCTCGAAAAACAAAACAAAACAAAAAAACAAAAAACAAAACAAAAAACAAAAACAAAAACAAAAACAAAGAAAACTGTCACGCCTTGGTAATAAAAAGGTTAAAACTTTGCACCGTGAATTGGCTGTTCTTTGCGGAAGAAGTGTGTGTTTCTGTGTGTATGTGTGTGTGTGTGTTGTGTGTGTGTGTGAGTGTGTGTGTGTGTTTTCTCTGTCTCTCTGTTATGTTAGGCATAAAGATAAAGCCAATGTAGACAAGGTGTTTTTGTTAGTGTATCTGCCATGTTCTTATCTATCAGAACTGCTGAGTACACCCCTCAGGCTTAACCATGCTCTTCATTTCAAATTTATTTTATTCTATTCAGATTTTAATATAGTTGTCATTTTATTTCCTCATTTTAACCTATCCCGTATAACCTTCTTCTCTTCATCCTTTCAGAATTCATGGTCTCTGTATTTGTTAATTGTTATTACCTGCATATGTTTTTGTATATGTGAATATATATATATCTACATATGTAGATATATATATGTGTGTGTGTGTATCTATCTGTCTATCATATGTCCATCTTCCTATTTATCTATTCCTAAGTATAGATTGCTATATCTGTATATTGTTACCCATATGCATGTTTTCAGTTTTAATCATTTGAAACTAGATAACTAATTGGTGTGTTCTTCTCTGGAGAAGACTATTTCTTTTACTCTCAGGATTTCTTAGTTCTATATCATTCTCGATATATAGTTTTTAGTGTTGAGACCTTGTGGACTCTTCCATGTCTATGTTGACATGTCTATTGGTACCATCCCAGTACAGGTCAAGTTTAGGCAGTTATAGTGGTGAGATTTTATAGGTGTAGCCCCTATCATTACTAGGAGATAGAATCATTCAGAAAAGTCTCTGATCTTCTAACTCTTAAAATCTTTCTTTCCACTCTTCCACAATGTTCCCAGAGCCTTAGGTATGGAAGTGTTTTATAAGTACAGTCATTGACACTGGGATCCATAATTCTGTATTTTTGTTGGTTGTGGTTTTCTATAATAGTCTCCACCTTAATAAAGAGAAGTCCCCATGATGAGGGGTGGGGAATACACTTGTCTGAGTGTAGAAGGATAAATATTTATATTGTAGGATTAGGAAATAGCTTGAGTCAAAACAAACAAATAAACAGCAACAACAACAACAACAACAACAACAAAGGAAGGAACAGAATGCCACTGTGTTGACCAAGCTGCCTTTAAATTCATGATCTTGTCCCAGCTTCCTCAGTACTGAGGTTGAAATGTGAATTCTCACACTCAGAATGAATTTGCACTTGCTTTTTCTCCAATATTACTTGTTTGATACTGAGCTTTGAACTCTATTCCTTTCTTAGGACACAAAACTCCCAATCTCTGAGGCTGATGCTCATCCCTGTGGCAAAACATTATCTTCAAGTGTCAGCCTGTGTACTAAGAGCATTTTGTTTTGTTTTGTTTTTTAATCCTGTTCACTAACTGGCACTTTCCTTGTTTCTTCTCCTTCTCAGGAATTTTTTAAAGGTCTATTTTAGTTATTTTTTTTATTGGATATTTTCTTTCTTTACATTTCAAATGTTATCCCCTTTCCTGGTTGTCCCCCTTTCAGACACCTCCTATCCCATCCCCCCCTCCCAGTGCTTCTATGAGGGTTTTTCCCCAACCACCTACCCATTCCTGCTTCCCTGCCCAGAGTTCCCCTACACTGGGGCATCTATCAGGCCTTCATAGGACCAAAGACCACTCCTCCCACTGATGACTGACAAGGCCATCCTCTGCTACATATGCAGCTGGAGCCATGTGTACTCCTCAGTTAGTGGCTAAGTACCTGGGAGCACTGGAGGGTCTGGTTGGTTGGTGTTATTGTTCTTCCTATGGGGTTGCAAACCCCTTCAACTCCTTCAGTCTTTTCTCTAACTCCTCCATTGGGGACCCTGTGCTCAGACCAATGGTTGGCTGAGAGCATCTGCTTCTGTATTTGTAGAGCTCTGGCAGGGCTTCTTAGAAAACAGCTATATGAAGCTCCTTTCACCCACAATAGAGTCAGGGTTTGGTGACTGTATATGAAATGAATTCCCAGGTTGGACAGACTATGGGTGCCTTTTCCTTCAGTCTCTGCTTTATATTTTGTCTCCATATTTGCTCCTGAGAGTATTTTCTTACCTTTTCTAAGAAGGACCAAAGCACCCCCACTTTGATCTTCCTTCTTCTTGAGCTTCATGTGGTCTGCAAATTGTATCTTGGGTATTTGGAGCTTTTGGGCTAATATCCACCTATTAGTGAGGGCATACCATATGTGTTCTTTTGTGATTGGGTTATCTCACTCAGTGTGATATTTTCTACTTCCATCATTTGGCTAAGAATTTGTGAATTCATCATTTTTAGAAGCTAAATAGTACTCCATTGTGGAAATGTACCACGTTTTCTGTATCCATTCCTCTGTAGAAGGATATCTGGGTTCTTTCCAACTTCTGGCTATTAAAAATAAAGCTGCTATGAACATAGTAGAGCATGTGTCCTTGTTAAATGTTGGGGAATCTTTTTGATCTATGCCCAGGAGTAATATGGCTGGATCCTCAGGTAATACTATGTCCAATTTTCTGAAGAACTACCAGACTGATTTCCAGAGTGGTTGTACCAGCTTGAAATCCCACCAAAAATGGAGGAGTGTTCTTCTTTCTCTATATCCTCTACAGGTTCTGCTGTCACCTGAGTTTTTTATCTTAGCCATTCTGACTGGTGTGAGGTCGAATCTCAGAAGTTTGATTTACATTTCCCTGATAACTAAGGATATTGAATATTTCTTTAGGTGCTTCTCAGCCATCCGATATTCTTCAGTTGAAAATTCTTTTTTTAGCTCTGTACTCCATTTTTAATATAGGGTTATTTGATTCTCTGAAGTCTAACTTCTTGGGTTCTTTTTATATATTGGATACTAGTCCTCTAACAGATATAGGATTCGTAAAGATATTTTCCCAATCTTTTGGTTGCCATTTTGTCCTATTGACAGTGTCCTTTGCCTTAAAGATGCTTTGCAATTTTATGAGGTCCTATTTGTCAATTCTTGATCTTAGAGCATAAACCTTTGGTGTTCTGTTCAGGAAAGTTTCCCCTGTGCCCATGAGCATTTTACAAGGAGATAAGAATAGGTAAATTTGCATCTTTCTACATACTGACCACCTGTTGGACCAGCACCATTGGTGAAAATGCTATCTTTTTTCCCAGTGGATAGTTTTAGCTCTTTTTTCAATATCAAGTGACAGTAGGTCTGTGGGTTCATTTCTGGATCTTCAGTTCTACTCTACTGGTCTTCTTGCCTGTCTCTGTACCAATATCATACATTTTTTTATTTCTATTGCTCTATAATACAGCTTTATATCAGGTATGGTGATTCCCCTAGAAGTTCTTTTGTTGTTGAGAATAGTTTTCACTATTCTGTTTCATTGTTGTTGTTTATTCCAAATGAATTTGCAAATTGCTCTTTCTAACTCTATGAAGAATTGATTTGGTATTTTGTTGGAGATTACATTGAAGTTGTAGATTTCTTTTGGCAAGATGGTCATTCTTACTATATTAATCCTGCCAATCTATGAGCATGGGAGATCTTTCCATCTTCTGAGATCTTCCATTTCTTTCTCCAGGGTCTTGAAGGTCTTGTCATACAGATTTTTCACTTGCTTGGTTAGAGTCACACCAAGGTATGTAATATTATTTGTGACTATTGTGATAGGTGTCATTTCCTCAATTTCTTTTTCAGCCTGCTTATCCTTTGAGTAGAGGAAGACTAATGATTTGTTTGAGTTAATTTTATATCCAGCCACTTTGCTAAAGCTGTTAATCAGCTTTAGAAGTTCTCTGGTGGAATTTATGGGGTCACTTAATTATACTATCATATCATCTGCAAATAGTGATATTTTGACTTCTTCCTTTCCCATTTGTAACCCTTTGACCTCCTTTTGTTGTCTAATTGCTCTTGCTAGAACTTCAAGAACTATATCGTATAGATAGGGAAAAAGTGGGCAGCTTTGTCTAGTCCCCAATTTTAGTGAGATTGCTTCAAGTTTCTTTCCACTTAGTTTGATGTTGGCTATAGGTTTGTTCTATATTTCTTTTACTATGTTTAGGTATAGGCCTTGAATTCCTGATCTTTCTAAGACTTTTATCGTGGAGGGATGTTGAATTTTGTCAAATGCTTTCTAAGCATCTAATAAAATGACCATGTGTTTTTTTTTTCTTAGAGTGTATTTATGTAGTGGATTACATTGATGGATTTAGTATATTGAACCATACCTGCTTTCCTAGGATGAAGCCTACTTGATCATGGTTTATGATCATTTTGATGTGTTCTTGGATTCAGTTGGCAAGAATTTTACTGAGTATTTTTGCATCAATGCTTATAATGGATATTAGTCTAAAGTTCTCTTTCTTTGTTTGGTCTTTGTGTGGTTTAGATATAAGTGTAATTGTGGCTTCACAAAATGAATTGGGTAATGTTTCTATTTTGTGGAATAGTTTGAAGAGTATTGGTAACAGGCCTTCTTTGAAGGTCTGATAGAATTCTCCACTAAACCCATCTGGTCCTCGGTTTTTTTTGTTATTGTTGTTGTTGGGAGATTATTAATGCTTCTATTTCTTTAGGGGTTATGGGATTGTTTAGATGGTTTATCTGATCCTGTTTTAACTTTGACACCTGGTATCTGTCTAGAAAATTATCCATTTCATCCAGAATTTTTAATTTTGTTGAGTATAATCTTTTTTTATTAGGATCTGATGATTTTTTGAATTTCTACTCTTTCCATTGTTATGTCTCCCTTTTCATTTCTGATTTTGTTAATTTGCATACTGTCTTTATGCTCTCTGGTTAGTCTGGCTAAGGGGTTATCTATCTTGTTGATTTTCTCAAAGAACCGACTCCTGGTTTTGTTAATTCTTTGTGTAGTTCTTTTTGTTTCTATTTGGTTGATTTCAACTCTGAGCTAGATTATTTCCTGCCTGTAGCCTCTTGTGTGTATTTGCTTCTTTTTGTTCTGGAGAATTCATGTGTGCAGTCAAGCTGCTAGTGTATGCTTTCTCCAGTTTCTTTTTGGAGGCACTCAGAGCTATGAATTTTACTCTTAGCACTGCCTTCATTGTGACCCATAAGTTTTGGTATGGTGTGCCTTCATTTTCATTATATTCTAAAAGTCTTTAATTTCTTTTTTTATTTCTTCCTTGACCAGGTTATTATTGAGTCACATGTTATTCAGCGTCTAGGTATATGTTTGCTTTCAGTTGGCTTTTTGGTATTTAAAACCAATCTTAGTCCCTTATTCCATAGTGAACTGATAGGATGCATGGGATTATTTCAGTTTTCTTGTATCTGTGGAAGCCTGGTTTTTGACCAATTATATGGTCAATATAATTGGAGAAGGTACCATGAGGTCATGAGAAGTGAGAAGAAGGTAATGCTTTAGGATGAAATGATATATATATACATTTGTTCGATCCATTTGGTTCATATTTTCTGTTAGTTTCACTGTGTCTCTGTTGTGTGAGGTGAGATGTATGCTTTGAGTGTTAGTAAAGTTTCTTTTCCGAATGTGGTTCCCTTGCATTTGGAGCATAGTTGTTCAGAATTGAGAATTCATCTTGGTAGATTTTTCTTTTGACCAATATGAAGTGTCCCTCCTTATCTTTTCTGATAACCTTTGGTTGAAAGCTGATTTAATTCAATATTAGAATGGCTACTCCAGCTTGTTACTTGGGACCATTTGCTTAGAAAATTGTTTTCCAACCTTTTACTCTGAGGTAGTATTTGTCTTTGTCACTGATGTACGTTTCCTGTATGTAGTAAATTGCTGGGTCCTGTTTATGTATCCAGTTTGTTAGTCTATGTCTTTTTAATGGGGAATTCCGTCCATTGATGTTAATAGCTATTAAGGAAAAGTGATTGTGACTTCCTGTTATTTTTCTTGTTAGAGGTAGTATTATGTTTGTGTGGCTATCTTCTTTTGGGTTTGTCAACAGATTACTTTCTTGCTTTTTCTACGGTATAGATTCCCTACTTGTGTTGTTGTTTTCCATCTATTATCCTTTGTAGGGAAGGATTTATGGAAAGATATTGTGTAAATTTGTTTTTGTCATGGAATATCTCGTTTTCTCCAACTATGGTAATTGAGAGTTTTGCTGGGTATAGTAGCCTGGGCTGGCATTTGTGTTCTCTTAGTGTCTGTATGAGATCTGCCCAGGATCTTCTAGCTTTCATAGTCTCTGGTGAGAAGTCTGGTGTAATTCTGGTAGGTCTGCCTTTATATGTTACTTTACCTTTTTTCCCTTACTGCTTTTAATATTCTTTATTTAGTGCATTTGTTGTTTTGATTATTATGTGATGGGAGGGATTGCTTTTCTGTTTAGTCTATTTGGAGTTCTATAGGTTTCTTTTATGTTCATGGGCATCGCTTTCTTTAGGTTGCGGAAGTTTTCTTCTATAATTTTGTTGAAAATATTTACTGGCCCTTTAACTTGGGAATCTTCACTTTCTTCCCTACCTATTATCCTTAGGTTTGGTCTTCTCATTGTGTCCTGGACTTCCTGGATGTTTGGGATTAGGAGCTTTTTGTTTTTTGCATTTTCTTAGACTGTTGTGACAATGTTTTCTATGGTATCTTCTGCACCTGAGATTCTCAATTCTATCTCATGTATTCTGCTGGTGGTGCTTGCATCTATGACTCCTGATCATTTTCCTAGGTTTTCTAACTCCAGGGTTGTCTCCCTTTGTGATTATTTTATTGTTAGGTCCTGGATTGTTTTGTTCATTTCTTTCGTCTGTTTAATTGTGTTTTCCTATAATTTTTTAAGGGATTTTTGTGTTTCCCCTTTAAGGGCTTCTACCTATTTACCTTTGTTCTCCTGTATTTCTTTAAGGGAGTTTTTTATGTTCTTCTTAAAGTACTGTATCATCATAAGGAGAAGTGATTTTAGATCTGAACCTTACTTTTCTGGTGTGATAACATCATCCAGGACTTGCTAGGTGGGAGAATTGCGTTCTGATGATGCCATGTAACCTTGATTTCTGTCCCTTTAGCTCTATGCTTGCCTCCGGACATCTGGTTATCTCTAGTGCTACCTGTCCTTACTATATCTGACTGGAGCCTATCCTTCCTTTGATCTTGGTGGTGTCGGAACTCCTCAGGATCCAGCTGTCTCTGTGATCCTGTGATCCTGAGATCCTAAGTGTGTCAGGGTTCCTGGGAGTCAAGCTGCCTCTGAGACCCTGAGATCCTGGTGTGACCAAGCTCCCGGGGTCCTGCGTACCTGTGATCCTGTGGTCCAACTTCTCTCAGTGCAGCAGATCCTCTAAGATGAGTCAGGATCTGGTGTCTTCATCGGAGCAGACTATTTAGGAGTCTGCCCCAGCAGAAGGGACCAGGAGAAAGGGGCAGAAGGGGAGTGGTATTTGGGTGGGGGGATTGGTGGGTGATGGGTCCGGAGTCCACCCGGCTCCCAGTGGCAGCTCTGGGACTTGGGGTAGTTGGTGTGAGAGTGTGTGGAGGGGTTCTTACCAACTGTTCTGAGTGTAGGGGATCCTCTAAGTTGAGTCAGGATCTGGCATCTTCACAGGAGCAGACCAGCTAGGAGTCTGCTCTAGCAGAAGGGACCAGGGGGAAGGGCAAGAAATTCTTAAACTAGAAATAAAACATTTTTATAGAACTTTGTATGATGTAAATAAAAAAGAAAGATTTTAATGCATTCACCCAACCATGAGAGTCTCCTATTGAAATTTTTAGAACACAGCATATTTTGGTCATTTTCACTCTTCACCACAATACTCTCTATCACTTTTGCTCCCTCTGCTCTCTTTGTTTGGTGGTCGCTTTTATACTGTTATGACATTTCTCCATTCTAGATTCTTTTAATAGAATTTTAAATTTAATTTTCTATGAATGCATATGAAATTGCTAGAAAAATGTTGAGTTCTTAAGTTCTACATGAATTGTTTTATAATTTGTTTTGTTTTCTGAATACATAAATATTAGTTTTATAGAAATCAATAGAGAGAAACAAAATGAAGTTTTATTTTTTCATTAATATATTACACAATTCATTAAATGACCAATTTCTACACATACATTATCAAGAAGGTTTGAATTACGTGCTTACAGAATTGTTAAAATACCTAATAATAACTTTGATGTATCATGAAAAGCTATTTTTAGCGTTTAAAATGAAATTTCATTTAAATAGGTACATTTAAAGACTTGGAAACATACTGACCAGAGAAATTAATTGTTGTCCAGTTACACTGTTCACATTTTCTCAGAGTCTGTGATATAAACCCAAAGATCACCATACCTGAGAAATGATTGTAAAGGATATTTTCTGCCCATTTATTTAGAGGTCTACTGTTGGATGCAGTATATTCAAAAGACCTTATGGAAAAATCAAAACAAACAATAATACTCTTTCCAGTGCAGTATTATTGTACTTAATTGTTTTATCTCATCATAAGTGTCACAAATAGTTTGTTCAATATTTCAGTGCTTTAGTGTGACATAAATCATTTAACTCATGTAAAACACTGCCCTTAACCCAGTCAGAAGAATCTTTCTTTCTTAATCCCACTTGTACTTTATCCAGAAAACTTTATCTTTCTATTCCTTTTCAAACAATTCTAATTTTCAAGAGTTACTCCAAAATCTTAAAAGGATTAAAATTATAAATCTATTGTTATAAACCGTCATTAGGATAATATTATGATATTTAAGAATAATTTGTTGTAAAAACAAAATGAGTCATTAAATCGTTTCTTGTTATTTAATTTTAAATAATTTAATGAATTGCCCTACTAAAATTGTAAGCTATTTATAAAGTAAGACTAATAAAACAAAATGTAATCTTTTAATGCATGAAAAGAGTATCAGTTACCTACAGATACAATATTGTTGCATAAAAGTCATCCCAAAACAACAATTAACATTAATTTTTCACATATCTCTTGTGTTCTCCAATCTGGGTTATTGTGGGATGGAGGCTGAATGGAAGCATGCTTTTCCATTTTTGTTGAGAACCACTAAGTTAGAGTCAAATGATGTGAGTCAGAGGCTGTTTTTTTTCTTTTTTTATGATTGCATTGTTTTATAACTTACGAGTTAAGCCTGGATGTTCTTGACAAACTGATGGCAGAACTACAAAGGAATACATGTTCCTATTTTGGGTTCATGTTGAAACTAGGAAACAACTTTTTTTAATTTAAGAAATCAGGTTACAAGTATGAGACTCATGCTGGTGTCCATCAAAAGGATACTTCACTGTTGCATCAGTCAATATGAACATAGGTTAGGATGGAGGCCCATGAGTCAGTCTACCACTACACGGTAATGAACCCTGGAGTTTAGCTTTTCAATGTTGTAAAATGTCAAAATATAGAAAATTACATCACAATTTAAGTTCATTAGCTCTGAGGATCATGTTCTTGCTCAACATTAGAGCATTATTAACATAACTCACTAAAAGCCATGCATCCTGGCAGCTGGAATGTGCTATTTTGTTGTTACTAATAAGATAATATCTTTAAAAACTTAAGAAAGAGTTCTTTCACTTATCATTTTGATGGGTTCAGTTCATCATGGAAGAGAGCTGCATGGTGGAGCAGCTGACATCATGGAGGACAGGAAACAGGATCAACCAGTAAGGCATTAAGGCCGGACATAGCCCCCAAAGTAATCCATTTAGGGACTGACTTCCTACATGTCTGTCCCATCTTCAACTCTTGCACTACTTCCTTCCAACGTTCTATTAAATATCGAATAATCAATAGCATTTCATTTAGGGTCAATAAATTTTATATGTTGAATTATTAATAGTTTTAACTTTTATTTAAGACCATTCAGAATCTAGTCTCTGAAGGTGCTTTCTCAGAGGTGTGACTTAATAATCAAAGCATTTTTTTTAAGAAAAAAATATTTTTATGTGTATGGGTATATGTATGTGTAATATATGCATGCAGTAATAGTGGTGACCAGTAGATGATGTTGGTGCCCTGGAACTGGAGCTACAGAAGGTCACTTCTCTTTATTTTTTATTTTTAATTATAAGATTATATTACTGTATGCGTGCACACGTGCAGTTGACTGTGTGTCTCCAGGTGGAGATGAATGGACAGGAAATTTTCTGAAGACTCTTATCTCTTTCTACTGTAGATTCTAGAGATAAGACTCAGGCTGTCAGTTTCATGCAGTCATAACCTTTAGCCACTGAACCACCTGGCTGGCACACCTAGTTATTTCTTATTCCAACCAAATAGAAAACATTAAGCATCACAGAGAGAAAATATATTATCTTATAACAAAATAAAATCAATACATTTATCAATAACTGGTATGAAAAATATACTGTACTTGATAATGTTTTAAAATATCTCACTGGAAAAAATGTGTCAGAATTTAAATGGATAATATTAACATCTTTCTCTGAGTTATAACAAATTGCACTGAAAATGTTGAGTAGCCTACAACAATCACTTGTGGTAGTAAAAAATGGTGGTAAAAGAGCTATGGTTGTCCACCTATATTATTTAGGCTATTTGGAAGTAATTTTCTTTGCAATTAAGTCATGTGTCTTAGATATGAGAATTTGAAAGACTTGGAAAAAATTGCTTACATTTAAGTACATACTGCTTTTGGACAATTTTCTACTGTTCACTTTACTCACAGAACTTGCTTTCTCAAAAACAATATATCCCTTCCTAGTGTAAGCAATAAGAAGGAAGTACATAAATAATTGTCCTCACTGCACATATGTAGTTTTAGAAGCAATGAACAAAGATTATGTTCAAATAAACAAAATCACTAGTATTTGTTGTTTTGTGTATATATGCATTTATAGATATAATTAATCATACAACATATCTCACAATATATATTTCATTCCCTTACATTTCTTTTCTCCAAACCTTCTTGTTTGTAAACTCTTGCTCTCTTTCAAATTCATGTTGCTTTTTTTGCCATGTTCTCTCTCTCTCTCTCTCTCTCTCTCTCTCTCTCTCTCTCTGTGTGTGTAACTGTGTGTTGTGGATGATGTTATAATGAATATGGACATGCACAAATATCTACTGTGAATTGATGGCTAGAACTTAAGGTAGTTATATTTTTGAGGTTTTCTTTTAGATTTATTTTTAGTTTTGTTATGTGTGTGCATGTGTCTCTAAGAGTATGCATATACATGCATAGTTTCCTACAGAGGCCAAAGAGAGGTTTGAGCTTTTTAGAGCTGGAGTTACAGGTGATAGTGAGTCACCTGACACATATTCTGGGATTTGAACTCTGTTCCTCATAACTGAGCAGCAAGCATTCTTACCCACAGAACCATCTTTCTAGCCTCAATATAGTTTGTTTTAATAATCTTCACTCTGATTTCCAGAATATCTGAACTAATTTTTATTGTTAGAAGCAATGAACAAGGATTGTTTTTTCTTTATATCATTATAGGTATTTGTTGTTTTTGTGATGATAGCCATTTTGACTAGGTAAAATGGAATCCCAGTGTAGTTTTGGTTTTCATATTTCAGATAGTTACACATTCGATATTTTAAAATATTTATTGGTTATGTGTATGTTTTTATTTGAGATGTTTCTGTTTAGTACCTCTGTCTGCTAATCAGATTATATATATATAATTTTTCTAGTCTACTCTGTAGGCCAGGCCATCTTCTCATTCTTCTAATTTGTATGGTTTTCTTGGCAGAAAGTTTAAGATTTCAAATAATCACAAAAGTCAATTTTTGCTATTTTTTTCATGAAATGGTAGAGTTCTATTCAGAAAGTGGTTGTCTCTATCCATATTCCATGTGTTTCTCTCCTGTTGTTCCTCTAGTAGTTTCATTGTGTCAGGTATGTGCCTTATTCTGAGCTGACTTTTACACATTGTGACACACAGATCCAGTTTTATACATGCCATGTCTACCTCTCAGCACTGCTCGATAATCCTTTTTTCAATGCATGATATGGACACTTGTGTTTAGAACCATATAGTTGTGGTTTTGGGAACTTATTTACCCAGAGTTTCAATTCCTCTCACTTAATCTTTTCATACGTCTTTACTAAAATAAATTTTGCATACTACTTTCTTCCTAGATGAATTTTTGGGATCATTTCAATGCAAATAAATAGCTTTCATAGATTTGATTAGACTGTATTCAAATGAGTAGACTCTCAGGTACCCACTTAATCTTCCCCCAGTTGTTTTTTCAGGACAAATTGTGACATAAATATATTTATTAGTCATTCATATTTATGAGTTTCATCTCCATAAGTCTTTCACATTTCTTTGTTGGATTATTTTTTGGCAATGATATAGATACTGCTAGGAATAATTACTGAGACATTTTTAATGGGGAGAAACCTTGGAATATTTATTTTCTGTGTGGCTTTTTAAATGGCCTCAGCAATTTTAAATCAAGGGATTTTTTAAAAACAGGTAAACATAAATCAAATTGTATTTATGTTATTTCTTTGCTTAGTATTTTAAGTTTTTTCTTTTATTTGTTTTTATTTATTTTTTTATTCTTCTCTCATATATTACAACTGCCTTTTCCCTTCCCTACCATGCCCCCAGTCTATCTCCATCTCTTATCTTCCCCAGTTCCACACACCTCCCAACTCTTCTCAGAAAGGGCAAGCCTTCCAGTGACATAAACCAAACACAGCATAAAAAGCTACAAAATCAGGCACATACCATCACATCAAGACTGGATGAGGCAACAACCTATTAGGAGTAGGGTCCCAAAAGCAGGCAAAAGTGTCTTTGATTCCTTGTTTAGGAGATCACACACACACACACACACACACACACACACACACAGAGAGAGAGAGAGAGAGAGAGAGAGAGAGAGACAGAGAGAGACAGAGAGAGACAGAGAGAGAGAGAATATGAGAATTGATGATTCTGTATTCTTTCAAGAATTTCCTTCAGTACTATAATAAAATACATGTTATGTATATGTTTTAATATACATTTAAAAATAAAGTCAGGTTTATAGTTTCTGATTTGAATAAATTTATACATTTGACCAGGATTTAACAGGGGATCTAGTTGTTTAATGATTATCAAACAAATAAAAAGAGTTTTCCTTTAATTTTCACGCACAAAACTATGTGTTGTCTTAAGTTATTTTGGGCTGAAAGATTGATGGACCCAGTCATTGTTCATAGATATTGTCAATCCTTCTCTGAAGCAGCCACAATAATAGAACAAGAAGTAGAGCCCATTACCAGCACCATTAACTGTCACCCTTCCCGGGGTGTTGAAAACTGATGGCCAAAGTAGAGAAATGACTCCTTTAATTTGCTCACATTCATCTTAAAAGTCAAAAAAATAAATGGAATATTTTCAAGATATGGGAAGAAGTCATTTATCTTTGCCTACATCAGACTGATTATCTTCTTTCAACAGCCCCTATACATAAAAAAGACATATAGAAAAGAGGACAAAGAGAAAAATTCCAAAAAGTAATAACAAAGTATGCAAGATCACTTCTTTTAAAAATATTAAAATATTAAATGTAGAGCTAAAATTTACAAACAAGACATTTTGATAAGACAAAGAAATCCGAAGAATTCTTTTTTAAAAAAATGACTAGACATATAGTCTGTCATGAACCAAGGAAACAAATGCAGTCCGAATTTGAGACAAAAGAGACAAGATCCTTGGAACTCACAAAAGGGGTTTTTAGTACTATTTTCTATGATGCTAAGACTTTCATATTATGGAGTCATAATATATAGACTAACATAAAATCTGTGAGCTCATCATGGTATAAGAAGTTAAATATGCAAGTCATTGAGTAGAAAACAGCTTTTAAAGGGGAAACATTATAATGAATAAATGAAATAAATACAGAAATGTAGGATTATAGTTGTAGTAATTGTAAAACCTTGACTTGCCATGCTCATATATATTGATGAGATATAAATACTAAATATACATATGCAATGTGTAATGACTTACTCAGGACAAATTGCATTTCTATTAGATATAGCTACCACTGAACTAAGGGCCTTAGTAATAGTCATGGCTTAAAGATTGAGAAGAAATCACATATTTACATAGCTTCTAATATTTCCTCCAGCATGCATATTATTTACAAACAGTAAAAGAGTAACTTGCCATGAAGAGTCAAAACCAATGGACAGACACTTAGCAAAATGTTGACAACTAAAGACACTGGTAGAATATGGTGCTACATTGTGCCTTCCAACACAGAACATGACAAAAATCACATCACCCAATGGAGTTGAATGAGAACAAACACAACAGGAAAAAATAAACAGGAGATAGTTTTTAAAGTAACTGGCCAATACTGGTCAAAGAATCATGGTCCCTGAAGGTAAAGACTAGAATGATTCCAGAATGAAGAGACTGAGGAGTCAGGGCTGTGGGATGGAGTGTGGCAACCTGGGCCAGATCCTGGTAGAGATAAAGAAAATTTAAAATAGTCTTTACTTAAACCCATAGCAATGAACAAATATTATTTTTATAGTTTTAGTTATTTCACTTTAGTAATATAATATGTACTAAAGGACAATTGATGAAGAATACATAAAATTTCTATTATTTATATATTTTAAATCCAAAAATGCTTTAATATAAAACCCAGACAAAAATGTGCCACAAGACTTCTGTAGAAGGTTTAGTGCATTTCTCCATTCATTTATTTGACTTTATTTGTTTATTAATGTAATAAGCGATGTTTTCTTCTCCATAGCAAGAGTTTCAATGAGTGAATAGGTCATTTCTACTTATTTTCCTAGAGACTTTTCAGATACTTGAATTCTCTACTTCAAGCAAGATTCTAGACTTAAATCTTGGTAGTGTGAAGAAGACACAGGGTGATATGACTTTTCTATTGTAATTATGGACTCAGGTGATTACCAGTAATAATCATTATAAACCTTTGTGAAAGTGTGTTCCTATGTATTCTTACTCCAGTTAATTCTGTATCCTGTGTTATGATAGTCATGATAAGAGAGAGAAAATATCCTTAATCATTAGTTATATCCTCATTTGGCCTGACAGAAGTACGATCATAAAACTTGTGAAAATCATAAGACATTCATTACCTATTCAGAACTGTGAATAACAGTGCTGAAGAGCTGACTCAGTTGGGAGTCTACTTGACACAGAAGTATAAAGACCTATGCTCTTTATTATGATCTTCATTAGCTAATAAAAAGTAGGGCAATGGTGACATACACCCATAATCCCAGCCCTGGAGATAGGTGAATAGTAAAATCCTTGGGGTTTAGTGTTAGTTAGCCTAGATGAATCAGATGCCTTCAGGTTCAGTGAGAGACCCTGTCTCAAAAAATAAAGTGGAGAGCTATTGAGGAGGGCATATAACATTGAACTCTAGCCTTACACAAAAACAAACACATGAATGGCCATGTGCACACATTTACAAGCATATAAACAGATATTCATACACTTTGTACACAAAATTTATATTCTGAATCTTTCCAAAGTCTTCTAATAATTGTTAAGTAAATAAAACAGTAGAAACAACATACCATCTTTTTTTGTTTTTTGTTTTTTGTTTTTAAAATAACCTAAAACTGAAATTTTCTAACTTAAGATTATATACTACCAACATCTACTACTTCATACACTTTGGAGACATCTCTATTTTTGCCATTCAACTTGAGTCCCTTGAACCTTAGTGGTTTGTTCATTCACTTTACCCATTGTTAGGAGATCTGGGATAATTTTAAGTTGAGAAGTGTCATATGTGAAACTCTGGTTTAAGTTGTTTCTCTGGAGATGATTCAGAGAACACATGGCAGTTTCCTCAAAAGTTTCAGCCATTCAGTCACTTTGCATCTGCTTAGCAATGAGATGGACCTCTCCACTCTTGGGAGGCTTAGACAAACAAGCAGACTGTTAATTTATAAAGGACTCTAAATCCTACTTGAGTCCACTGCAGTTTAGAAAAAATATAACCTAGGGCTGCAGTCAGTCACTTGCTATTTCTTTATCTGCATGGTGCTTAAGTGTGTTCAGTGGGAAAGAAGAGTTGAATAGATGGCTTATCCAGAAAATAAATAACGGAGTGTTCCCCAAGTGATACTGTTTTCCACAGCTGGATAACCTGGATTTGTGTTAGAATCCAGCCATAATTTGACAGCATAATTTATAGTACTTCAAAAAAGCCTGACTGCTTTTATTATTTTTTTAAACATTGGTCTGGTCATCCAAGTGTATTCTATTACCACATTAGTGACTTAAAGGTTTCTCCTTTTCCTGCAAAATTGTCAGTATAAGGATTTACAGTTATCTCCAAAGTAAATATTCTTCATTTCCACACAGAATATTTGTAGTGACTTTTTTCTTAACTTGCATGTCTTTCAAAGGGCATTAGAGCTCAACAAACTTTGATTCTGTGATTAGTAGTTAGAAAGCTCATAAACTAAAATTTATACTTTAAGTTTGTTCTCTAAGTTTAAAGTGTAATATCACTACCATGAATTACAATATAGATTGCCAACAATTTAATATGAAAAGTTTACACCCTGGAACATAAGACTTGATAATGAATAAAGAAGAATCTATCTGTATCTGACTATAGTCATTAAATATTTGACTTGTCTAACTCTTCTGCATGCACCATGGCCTTCAACAAACTTATGATTTCCTTATTAGTCCATCTTCAGTCCTTTATGATTAATTCAATAGGTAAAACTAGAAAGCTAAATGGAAACATCATTTTGCTTCTCTTCTAGTATGCTTTTATGACTATGAGTTTCTGTGGCTATAATGTGCTTGACAATATTTTTCAGATTGCTTAAGGCTAAAGACTATTCTTGTGACTATATCTAGATGCATACATGGTTAGATATTATATTGTTTACTAACAACTTGGTTTTCTGGAATCTATCTCACTGAAATGTTAATGGTGTCTGGTTATTTCTTGGTATCAAAGAAAGAAATCAGGGGGTACAAACCAGTCATTGATATCTAAGCCCCTGATGTTAACTGATGCTACATCATATCATCATATCATATCACATCATAAGGTTATGTTTGTAAACTTCTGTATCGGGGAACATCTATGTCACTTAATAGTAGTGTGACTCTGAAAATTACATAGATTTCATTAAACAAAATTGTCCTCATCCTAGTTGAACTTAATGGTTTATACTTTGTAGTTGTTACATTTTATTAATTATATTAATTAGGAATTACACAGACCATCTATTTAGGTGCATTATAAATACACAATAAGTGTTAATAATATTAAAATATAATGAGCTTCAATATAATATTCTTAGAGCATTTCACTGTTTTCCACTGTCTTATAGAAGAGAGCAAATCTAGGTTAGTACCATAAGAAAATCCATCTTTAAGGATGAAGGCTATTGGTCACTGGGTCCAATCTCACCCACAAAAGTAATACTCTATTAGAAGATGGTGTCTTAAAAGTCCATAGTTGCAGAGAAAGCATATCTTTTGAGACATATTCCTTAGTTTAATTCAGCATGAACATATTATAAAATCTGTCTTTAATAAATCTATCTTTTGATAGTTGTCTAACAATTAAATTCAATATTATTCTCTAAAAAACCACTCCTATCATATTCCTGCTATTTTTCTTATACCAGGTTAATTATCTTAAGTTCCCTGAAATGCATTTCATTTTTTATAATTACTAAGTTCTTTTATATAATTTAAATGCAAAGTGAGGTTTTTTTCAGCTGGGTATAATAGAATGTCAGAAGATGCTAATAAAAATGGGAAAATGACCATGATTACCTCCTTTGATACAAGTTTTACCTTTGTATGATTGTAGCTCAATCATAAATTAATACTTTGTTGCTTAATTGAGCATTGTAAAAAACTACAAACTGATATGATAGAAGTTCAGGTTGTTTTTGTGCTGGCTTTCTTGTTTTTATTTGATAGCAAATATTGTTATCAGATTTGATATTACACATATGTAATATCAAAATTTATTATATTTACATTATATTATAAATATATTATATAATATATAATATACTTAATATATTATTATATTTATATTTCATGAGTTTAAACACGAACCATCCATATGCATTTTAAATATTATCTTCTGACTTACATTTACATTATACTATATTTATTATTTTAAAATGAAGTCAAACTCAAGCATGATAGATTTCATTTTATTATAAAGCAGTTTACAATATGAAACAGGATTGAGAAGTGGATTTGAAAACTTATCACACTCTTTAATAAATCTAGGAGTTTACTAGTAATCCTTAAGCATAAATTTGGAAGTAGGTATAACATAAATATTCTTATACTAATATAACTTTAATATTAGCATACCCCTTCCAAATTTACTTGAAGTTTCACTACCCTTAGACAATTATAATATAATTTATTTTATTACAAATCCAAACCCTTTGAGACTCATTTGTTTTTCTATCATTCCATGTTCAACTCAAAGTTTATGTTCCAAACAACTACAATAAAAATCCAAAGCAGTCATAATTCTTGTCATACACTATCAAGGTAAATTCAACATTTATTGCCATTTAAAACACTTGTTGCTGTTTGTTTAAGCTCCCCAAGCCTTTTCTTTTCTTTATTTGTGGGAATGAGAATACAGATAATAGCCTAACATACACTAGACATTTATTCTACCACTGAGCTATAACCCTAATCAGGTGTTTAGTTTGAGCCAGGTGATTAATAATTTGACCAGACTGACTTTGAACTGTTTTCATAGCCTAAGCAGGTCTTGGACTCATTATCTTTTTTCCTTAGCCTAAGCAGGCTTTTCTTAGCACTCAAAGTAGCTGCAGCTGCAGCATGGGTATCATGCCTGGCTTACTCTACTTATTTTTAAACACTTGACTTGGACGGCAGATTAATTTGTAGATTTTTCTGAAGCAGAAGTCTGGAAACACTCTCCCCTGGCCTCTATCACCTCTGGGTAGCTTTATTTCTAAAATCACAGCATAATTTCTTATACACACACTAGGAAGACAATGGTTCTATTTCCTTTATCACTTAATCTCCATTGTAGATGGTAGTGCTTGAAAAAGGAAAGAGCTCAAGAAAAATCCACATGAATGAAAATCAAAATGTGATATTCAAAGGTAGTGGTGAAAGCAGAGTGATGAAGATGTTCGTGGGAGTGATAAATGCATTGTGAGTCGTGTCATGAAGCAAATGGCATTCAAAGAGGCTCTTGAAAGATACTTATCATGATGTGAGGTGAAGGGATCACACATTTCTGGACAGAAACTTAATAGACCATGACTAAAGATCAAAGAGCTTCATTGCAAGAACGCATCCCAAATTAAACTAATGATGGAAAGCCTGATAGAATAAATGAGAACAAAATAATTCTTTAACTTCTGACATGGATGATAAGTGTTAGAGGATAATCAAGAAGACATAATTAGTTAAGCACAAGAATTTCTTCATCATTTAAAAGGAGACATGGTTTCTTGTCATCACAGAGCACACCTAAAAATGCCAACATTCATCATAGCATTCTAGAAGAAAAGACTTTTTGAAAACTGTAAATAAACATCTTGTAAATTTGGTAGGGCAGTGGTGGCACATGCCTTTAATTCCAGCACTTGGGAAGCAGAGGCAGGTGGATTTCTGAGTTCGAGGCCAGCCTGGTCTACAGAATGAATTCTAGGACAGCCAGGGCTACACAGAGAAACCCTGTCTCAAAAAAGCAAAAAAAAAAAAAATTGTAAATTTGATTACCATTAGCCACATCTTTGTGCTGGTAAATTATTGTATCAGCTAAAAAATATGTACAAACAACTTTAAAGAAAGGAGAATTTGGGCTTGGCAAGACGATTTTATGTGTGAAAACCTGACAACCTGAGTTCAATCTCTGGATTTCACATAAAACATAGAAAGAATCTACAAAGTTGCCCTCTGACTTCCAAAACATGCTTTGGCCCTCCTTCTACCACATTGTGTGCACACTCTATAACAGATGACTCCTTCTTTAAAAAGAAGGAGTAGGTATAGAGACATTAGGAATTGGAAAATGTTGGTCAATCCTACATTTCTGAGTCCTGCCTTTATTAGTTACTGTGTAAGATAACATGAAAGTAGAAAATAAGGACCTTTAAAATTATAACTACCAATTAAAGGAAGTTAATAAGCATTAAACATTAAGCCATCTCTCAGTTTCTCAATCTTCCCTTCCGTTTTTGTTTTAGAAGAAACTATATTACAGCCATTGGTTTGGTTGTCTAACTCCTACAATCTTTCCACACTCTCTTCCTCAAGGTTTTCGTGAGCCTTAGGTATAATGTTTTGTTGAAAATGTATTAACTGGAGGCAAGTCTCACACAGTCAGCTATATCTGAATTTCAACCAGTGTGGCTTTCTGAAATGATCTCTGTCTGTTGCCAAATGAAACTTCTTTGATGAGGAGTGAGAACTACCTATACATTAAAAATCCAGTAGTGCACGAAACCTGCTATTCATTTCA
The DNA here is from genome assembly GCA_019843965.1 of Rhynchomys soricoides. NCBI lineage: Eukaryota > Metazoa > Chordata > Mammalia > Rodentia > Muridae > Rhynchomys > Rhynchomys soricoides. The sequence goes on from JADRCH010000027.1 coordinate 19,232,279, forward strand.
AGTAATTTTATACATAAAATAACAAATGATTATATGAAAAAATTCTAGACAATATTACAAGAATGTTATTTCCTGCTGCCTGGAGAGGACAGTACTTTGAATCTTTCAGTAAACTTGCCTTGCCTGGTGATTACTGAGGTACTAATGGGAATTCAGAGGCACTGTCTTTATTACATTGTCATAGTAATTCACAAAATGATGTTCTTTTAGATTCAAACTCATAAAAGTCTTATATCTCATCATGAAGATGGCAATATTCACACTTGAGGTTTCCTATTTCCAGTAGAAATGGAATTGACTGGAATAACAGAACATAGACAAGTAATAAAAACTTCTGAAGGAAATGTAGAGTGACTACATAGGCATAAAATATATCAGAATCATTGCTTTGGTGTTTAATACTTCAAGAAACTATAGTCAATACTTTGGGAAATATTCCTAAATATATTTCCACTGAAATTAAAAAAAAAATATTTTCTTAGTTATAAATGTTGACTAATTGTGTACTAGCTTATCAAGAACATACTTTCTGAGACATACACAGCCAGTTAAAAATCATTCTTTCCTAAATCTATAGCAATTATAAATTCTGATGAAGAATAAATCCTGACTTTCTTAAAATCTATAAAAGATAGTTTATTTTTAGAGAAAGTTTGAATGATTATGTCTCAGGGACATAGATTTATGTTACTCCAAATTACATGTTCCAACATGAAAGCGGTTTCTCAATGGTTTTGTAGTTTTATGAGACTAGAGAAAGTTAAAAATCAAGACAAGTTTTAGGCTACAACTTTGGGTAGATCAGAGAGGCAGGAACATAGGGATGGGGAAAGGTCTCCTGTAGGATCAAGGTGCTATCTGATATTCTTGGCTTTTGGATTGGTAGAAACTAGTTGTCTGCTAAGTCAATAGATGTTAAAAGGTTTGTATCTATGGTTGCAAGATGCTACTTTATCACAAAGGTGAGCAAGAAATTCCTGTTTCAAATGGTCAGAACATAACCTAGAGGAAATTAGCCTCTGGACTCACAGCACTCCAGTCTCTCCACAGAATTAAAATTCTAATCAGCCAGTGTCTGTGGACACAGATCCTTTTTAGTTTTAGTTAACATTTCCACGAGATATAAAATAATTCGCAATGAAAGAGGTGGCATAAAACTCTGTGTTAAAATGTAGCTATGGTAACATTTTTATAGATTGTTTAGTTTTTTAGCTTTTTGATATAATGTCTTTTGAAATATTTGTATTAATGTCAAGTTTTCTAGGGAAGAAATATATCCTATATTTGCTCTTCTAGATAAAAAAAAAAATAACAATAAAAGAACTTCTGGAGAAATAATTTGTACCTTAAAAATAAACTAGCATCTTGTTGTGCAAATTGAAGATTTGCATGGAACTGGCATACTAGAGGATCCATGACATACTTTCTAGTAACAGCTTCATTTGATTTGAAATTATTATTTTGTGTTATAGTTTTTAAACCAAAATAAACATGGAAATACTCTAATCAAGTCATCAATAATAACTAAGGAAAAACTTATGGACAGTTGCACATTATCATGTCTTACCTCAAGCACGTATGAACAGAATAAATAAAAAAGGATCAGGATGGGGAGAAACCTGCAAATCCAACTTCTAAGTGCCACAAGATTCTGTTTGAAACCCAGTCTGTTGGGAATTTTTCCAAGTGTTTGTTTGTTAATGTTGGAGAATTTTTCTTTAAAAATCATTATTCCTGAAAAACTTTTAGAACAAATGTTTTGCAGTATTGGGATAGCTGTTAGCAGTGGATGGGCTATGGTTTAAGTTTGGAAACTTGTGGTTAGTCTGTGACATCATATTTAGCTCAAGAGGGTTCATGCTTTCTTCAAGATACAAAATCAAAGATGTGGGGAAGACTGACTGCTAACTGTCTGTTTGCTTCATCTTAAGCAGAACTAAACCAACAGAGGTTTTAAAACATTACTGATTGAACACTTCCTCCTTTTATCTCTTCTATCTGTGGCCTGGCTGCTAAAAACTTTAAAACTTTTACAAGTAATTCTAATGCATAGCCAAATTTGAGAGTTGCTGATACAGAAAGGAGGAGAGATACAAGGACTGCCCAACAGTTTAAAATACTTTTCTAAAATAAACACAAACTAAACAATCATAGTTTACTATTTTTCAGTTGGAACGGGGTGGTGGCAGAGTGAGGGACAGAAGTGCACTAAAAATAGCATTTCCATGCCTTATAAAGATGATTTGTTCAATTTTGCTTCCCTCAACTTAAATAACCATTAAATAGACATATTATCTTCAAAGAACTGCCCTATTGTAGATCATTCAACAATGGATAAAAGTTGACTCATGTTCCAAACAGCACACAAACAGGTACACTCTTTCTTGGTCAATTAGTGTCACAGATTCTATGTATAACAGACTGGTGGAGAAACTTCTTGAATCATAAACATTAATAAAAAAAATCACAAAAGTATAATTAAAAAATAAAAACACTACTCTGTATTATAAAGTGGCCAAGCAGCCAGGAGCAGAGTGTAGGCAGGTTACTTCTAAATCCACTCCCTTTTGTGGTTAAGAGTATCCTGACAGATAATCTAGGAAACTAGGTGTGTAACAATACCCTGCTGGAGTTTGATACCTCTGTCTCCTGACAGTTAAAATTTCCATCTGAGGCAAGTCTTCCTGAAACAACAAAAATTCTAATTTTTGGTGCTTGTCTGTCCTTTGTGAATATTTTGATAATCTAGGATGGAGCAATTGTAGTGACATCATTTTTATTCAAAGATCTATTTATTTATTTTATGTATGTGAGTACATTGTCACTCTCTTCAGATACACCAGAAGAGGGCATTGAATCCCATTATAGATGTTTGTGAGACACCATGTAGTTGCTGGGAATTGAACTTAAGACATCTGGAAGAGCAGTCAGTGTTTTAACTGCCAAGCCACCTCTACAGCCCTTGTAATGACATCTTGGCCCCCAAAGCACACCCAATAGAGTTCCACAAATTGGATGTATACCTAGAGAGTGAAATTTAATTGGTATCAGCAGCAGGAGACCATAGGAATTGCTTAAAAGTCAGTGTCAATTGGTCAGCCCCCCCCTCCCCCAGTGCTCCCAGAGACTGGACCAACAACAACAAAAAAATGCATATGGAGGGACCCATGGTGCTGGCCACATATGTGGCTTGTTGACCATAAGTGGGAGGAGAGGCCCTTGGGTCTGAGAGTGTGAGATGCTCCAGTATAGGGGAATGCCAGGGAGGGAAGACAGGAGTGGGTGGGTGGGTAAGGGGAATACCCTCATAGAGGCAGGGGAGAGGGGTTGGGATAGGAGGTTTCCAAAGGGGAGACCTGGAAAAGGGAAATCATTTGAAATGTAAATAAAGTATCAAAAGAAGAAGAAGAAGAAGAAGAAGAAGAAGAAGAAGAAGAAGAAGAAGAAGAAGAAGAAGA